>KK115165.1:0-80875 GCA_000611955.2 Stegodyphus mimosarum
CTTTTGAAGTGCCAGAGGAGGTATTCTATCCCATTCCTCCCGAACAGCTTTCCAGAGTCCTGTAAGGTTTTGGGACAAAGTTCGGATAATGCAGGTTTTAAAAGTCCGAGAGCACAAAAATCCATAGGTGACACATCGGGAGATTTAGGTGGGATATCAGTGAAGGGTATGGCCTTGATACCAGTTTTTGTTCCATTTCTTTTAGGAAATTTACAGTGGATTTTGATGTGTGACTGCTAGTTTTGTCCTGATACAGTCTCACAAATGTGGGTAAAGCGATGGTATTTCATTCAGAAAAATTGGTGATAAAATATGTTCCCGATAGTGTTTGGAGTTAGTCTTGACTTTTTTTTTGCACTTGTTGTCTTGACACTTTTTTTGCTATTATAAGAAAAACCAGCAGCAATCATGAATTCCTTAGAAAAACTTTCTTTGGATTCTTGAACCATGTACTTAAATTTTGTTCTCCCCTTTTATGATAATAAATGGCTCTTGTTTTGTTACAGTCATTTAAATACACCCATGCTTCATCTATTGTGGCAATTGTTTTCCATTTTTCTTTGGATAAGTGTTTCTCTAGAATTCTGCAGCGTGACCTGCGTTGAGCGATATGCTTTGGAAGAAGACGATGCACGTTGCGTTTTTTCGCTTTCTTAAGATTTAAATCAATGTTTATCATTTTGTTTACAGTGGAAAACGAGCATTTTAATGATTTTGCAACTATCCTTTGTCTAGAGTGATTTTCTTTTAACATTAACAACGTACCTTTGCAATAGTCTAAGATGTCCGTTTTTTCCTTGGATACTTGTTTGGAATTTTTGTACCACTTGAGGCTCCAATTTGACGTTTGTTTCCTTTCTTATTGATGATATTACCTATCGACCCTTTAGATATCACAAAACCATGACTCTCACATCGTTTTTGGATAACGGAGTATGCATATTTCTCTTCGGAAAGACCGTAAATGTAGCCTTCGAACCACTGCTTTGTTAAATTCGCCATTTTGAATAAAAACAAAACTTTCAAGACACAGACGATAATTTTGACTTTTAAAAACATAGTACAATTGCAATTACTTCTTTGCCAGCAAACAATTTTTTATTACCGCTTACGGAAATCGTCTACAAAATGTACGAACAGCCTCTGTAGCATGAATGCATACATAGCCCTATTTCAAAAGGAAACTGTATTCCCTGCCGTTTTAATTTATCAGTGCATAATTCACCAGCAAGTGTTAACTAGCAAGAGACTTAACGGGAAAGAGGTAATGGACGTAGCATTTAAAATTGTTAATTCAATTCGAGGAAGTTCCCTCAAACGGTGTCACTTCCAACTGCAGCTCGATGAAGGCCACCTGAATTATTATTGGATAGCGATATCAGATGGCTAAGCAGAGGTAAATTTTTGCAGCGATTTTGTGATTTATTGCCTGAAATTATAGATTTTCTTCTCTAATAAGATGGAAACTGTGAAAATTTAAATGAAGAAATTTGGCTTAGTGACGTAACATTTCTTACTGATTTTAGCTGAATATTAAGCCCATTAAACTTATAATTGCAAGCTAAAATTAAAATAATAATTGATATGATCAGCTGCATAGACGCATATAAAACTAAATTTATTTTGCTAATAGAAGATCTGCAACAAAATAATCTGAATCATTTTCCAAATATGGTGGATAACCTACAAAAACATAAAAATATTAATTATAAGATCGACAAATATGTAGCGGAAATCTAAAAAGTAATTGAGGATTTTGGAGATATGATTCTAGTATTTTGAAAAAAATTAAAGGAATTGTGGAATTCATATATTTTCCTTTTAAATAAGATTTAAGTGTGAAACGCTTTAGCCAAAAAATTTCAAGCATATTTCACGCGGATCAAAAGGCATTAGAAAATGAAATTATAATTTTACAAACTGATTTAATCTTACAAGCCCGAAAATTTGAAGAACATTTTTGGAAATATGTCAACCGAGAAAAGTATCTCAGTATCACCAAATGTAGCGAATATAGCTATTCTTGTTTCGGATGTACATACCCATGCGAATCGTCATTTTCATATTTGAAACTAACGAAGCCTAATTAACATTCTGTCTTGGCTGATTCCCATACTGAAGACTCATTATTATTATCTTTGACAGGATATCACCTAATTATGACTTCTTGGTTGAGGACATGCAAACTCAGTCTTCCCATTGATATTAAGGCAACACAGTAAATTCTAAATCTGTCTTATCTATAGCTACTTTGAATTAATAAATATTGTTAATAATTATCCACTTCTTTTTCCCCCTTTGACATGAGTTTTTGGGATCTTTAAGTAATAATTATTGTTGTTTTTTACACAGGTAGATAAACCTTATATCTATATCTCAGTAAGAAGCATGCTCAGCGAGCTATTGATAGATTAGCAAAAGGTAAGCCACATTATTCTTTCGTGATAAATATTCCTGGCCCAAAAAATGCGAAAGGGAAATATTGAAATCAAATTATCAGCCATACTGTGGATTTTTTAACAACTTTTTAATATTAACAAACAGTACAACAACTTATACATGACAATAGATAAAAAAATTAAATTGCATTTTAAGTTAGTAAAAATCTATCTTCAAAGAGTGTAGGAAAATCGAATTTTTTAGGTACTGCATATATAGAATACTGATATTAAAAGTTGGGTCTAGAAATTTATTTTCTTCATCAGCCTATATCTCGAAAACTTAATACTTAATTTAAAAAATAAAAAAAGAGTTTTGAACACATACAGGGTGTTTATAAAGTCCCGGACACAATTTGATGTTTAATAACTCATAAAATAATGAAGATATAAACAAACTTATGACATTTATTGATGAAATAACTTATATATTTCCTTTTCAAGTTTCAATATCTTTACGCTTTTATATATTGTCTGCGCGCGCGGTTCATTTCAGATAATTTCATTTTCCAATCTAAATATCTGTACTTTTCTAAATATCGTCTGCTTATTAATTGCATTTTTCTCTCTTTTCTTTTTGGCAACTATTGCAATGTTATGTTTACTTTTGATGTGTTTGTTCTAGTACTTTTGTATGTGTTGTTTTATTCGACCGGATATTAAGGAGAATGCATATACCACAAGAGAAAGCACAGATTTTATGGTGGTTCATAGAAACGAAATCCATAATGCAAACACAGAGAAATTGCAGAAGAATTTACCAACACGATCCTCCATCCAAAGGCAGCATCTTGCGGTGGAAAAAGAATTTTCTAGAAACTGGAAGTATCGTAGATAAGAAACGTTCCGGACGTCCCTGCACAAGTAATTTTGATGTTGGGCGAGGAGGTCCAATTCCTTGGCCACCCAGATCACCTGATATAACGCCACTGGATTCTTCCTTTGGGAATTTGTAAAGGACAACGTTTACAAGAGGAGAGTGTCGAACATTGATGACCTAAAGGCCAGAATTACAACCGCAATAGCCTCTGTGGATGCCGACATGCTTGCCGGTACCTGGCGTGAAATTGAATATCGACTTGATATTCTCCGTGCGACGAAGGGAGCACACGTGGAAGTTCATTGACAAGGGTCATGAAACTTTTTGAGTCTATCTAACCATTTGTGTTATTAATTTTAATCTATCTTTCTTATTTTATGACTTATTAAACATCAAAATGGGTCCAGGACTTTATAAACACGCTGTATTTTACATATCTACCGAAACCTCGCTGGAATGCACCTTATACTGAAACACAGTGTAAACACTGTATGTACTTTACACCCTTCTCTCCTCTTAGACTGCACTATTGCAATGTTATGTTTACTTTTGATGTGTTTGTTCTAGTAATTTTGTACAACAAGTCGATCGCGACACGCTTTTAATATAAAACGTAGATCTTATATACAAAAAGTTGGCCACACCTAGTCTATAGGGTGTCTTCGAAATTTTCTGCAGGTATACTGATTTTGATTTTTCTCTAGTAAATGAAGCTTTCAGTATATGGAAGTCACACTGATGATTGGACTAATAAATATATCCTTAGAGAGTATTGCAGCATCGTCTTTAATCTGTAATCTATTGAAAGATGTTTGAGGAAAATCAGTCATAATATGTCAGTTGCCGTAAATCAACAAGGTGACTTCATGTTTATCACACCTGCATTGAAATACTAATGTTACAGCTGATAGTTTATACATGGTGCATCAATCATTCAGCTGTGGTCATTTTTATGATAGAAAGAGCAGCTAGAATATATAGCTGAAATATAGAATAAATTAATAAGCCATCAGCTAGATATTAATTTTAATACTATTCATATTCATTATATATTATATCATATATTATTCATTATTCTATTTTATATTAATTTTATTCTTCAAAAATAAATAGAAGAAATTTTCAGTAACGATTTGTAGAGAAAGTATGGATAGACAATGTCATTGCGATCTCTATGTGATGCATACATGGAACCAAATTTCCAGATTATGTATCGATACGTGTATATGATATCGTCTAATGATATGTGTATAAGAACATTACATATCGCTACATCGTTAGCGCCATATCGTTATATAAGCTTATATATCGTTATATAACGCTATATCCTTATGTCACGCTATATATCGTTATATACCGCTATATTACTCTATACAGAGTATGTCAATACAGTTGACAGTTGACGGGGGACACGGGCACTGTTACTTTACCAGAGTGGTTATCCAGTATTGCACCGTGCCCACCTCTATCTAGAGCCAAAGATGAGATCCCATGAGGGCCCCCCATCCAGAACCGAAACCCAACGCCCGGACAACCCAGAGGGCAGATCAGAAGACCAAAAGGGCCCTCCAGACGCTACACAGCCAACCATCCGGGTATTTATTAAAGTAACTACAAAGGAATACAGTGCCATACAAGGGCTCTTAAACTGCATAGCGGGAAATACAATTGAGAAGATAAAGGAAAAGTGTACATAAAAACAAAAAGAAATTATACTTAAAATAACATGTCACATAGAAATTATTAACATAGAATTAAAATTAAAATTAATATTAAAATTAAAATTAAAATTAAAGAGTGTTTGGGCAATACTCAATATAGTAGCAATATTCAGAATAATATACATGCCATAAAAATATGTAGCTGCAAGAGAACATTTATATACTAAATATATTTTTAAGACATAATAAATGGTGTCAGTGTAATACACGTTAATACAATAATATATTTATAGTCCATAGCGATATTATGCTTGAGAAATACCTAATATTCAATATAAGACTCAAATGTAGTTACACTAATCACACATAAAAATACAATGTTTATACCTATATGTGGTAATAATACAGATTCATATTATGATTTATAAGGCAAATCAAGAAAATATAGTATTAATTGTAATTATATAACAATGAAATGCCCAAACACCCATGGTGCAGATAAAGTAGGAATTGAAATTTTGAAAACCAACAATGGATTTAATGAAGATTAGAATACAATAAATTAAAAAAGTTAATAATTTTGATATATAATATTAAAAATTGCGTGTAAATTAAATTTAATTATATATCAAAACATTGCAAAAACATTAGAAGGATTCAAAATTATAAGTTATAATAATTCAATAGATACTTTATACCAAAAGAAAATTATAAGATGACTGTAAAATAGGCTTCCGTGCATACTATGTAACATTGCAAAGAAATAGTTTTACAGGCAATGTAAAATTAGAAAAATTAAATAGAGAGATGCTATTGAAAACGTTAAAGACGAGGCTGCAGAAAGTTTTTAATTAATAAAAAATAAAGTAATTAAAATTTTAAGAAATTATCCGATAAGGTGCCATTTTCAATGAGCTTTACATAAATATTCAATATCAGAACTCTAGGACCATTTTAAAATTTTGTCAATTTTGAGCTTACCAATAGATTACGTGTTGGAAGACCATGGTTAAAAATTTTGTAATACAACTAATAATTATATAAAATTAACAATATAATAATAATGCAATTTATAGAATATAAATAACAAATATACAATAGTTCAAATTTATCCTATGCACAGGAAAACATATAAAATTATTATCTCATAGAAGGAGTATTTATATACTTACGATAATATTCTTTATTTTCATTAGAATTACAAATGGTATACCAAGGAAATATTATAGTTACATAGAGAAAATTAATGTATGTTCATATTCCAGAAAAATTCAGTATATAATTTATGAATAGCAGTAATAATATTGAAATATTGCATAAAGTCCAAAAATAGAATAGTGGCTCAAAATCAATATAAAATGTTCATATGAAACAGTTCAACTATATTGTAGGAAATGGCCTTAATTCTCTTTTGATTATATATATAATACTCATAAATAAATATATAATGTCATATAGTTCTTGTAATGAGTATGATCTTATGAATATATATATATATATAATACAGTCAAAATAATATAATACAGTTAAAATAATATGTACATATGAGAGGTCCAGCTTTATTATGAAGGATGGCCATAGTTCGCTTTTGGGAATCCTAGAGTCCATACAAAATGTTCATACAGAGAAAGTTCATATAGAGAAACTGGCACAGAACTATTTTATAAATAATAATCAACAAGACACTCCTGGTTAAGATTTGCTAATAGATAGTTTTCAAAGTACGAAGGGTGAACACATAATATAAGTTTATAATATAGTTTGCACAGTACGAAGGGTGAACACATAATATAAGGAATCACAAAGTAAGAAGAGACTACTCATAAACTGTCTGACGACGGATCCGATTTACATGTGCAATATAACAATGACATTCATTAGAATATGTTGCATGATCAGTGGAGACTGCAACGTTTAAATGTTCATTGTAATTAACCAGTTCACTGGTTGCCCCGAGAGAGATACGTTCAGAAAAAATTCATCGTCATCCGTTAGTAACGGCAGACTCTCGTCGGGCTGAAATTTGGACTAGACCGTAACCCCCGAGACAGATACGTCGCAGCGTCTTTTTCCAGACCCCTAGAATGAGTCGAAAATGAAAAGGGGTGATTGACGGGTTATTTAGTCACACTTATCTTCTCAGCAGTGCTGCAGTAGGATCGCAGCGGGGTTGTTTCAGTAAAGTAAAGGATGGGGGATCACTTTCGTCGAATGGATACCCCCTCAACAGGTCTTATGAGATCCACAACTGCTTTCTCCCTTCTATTAACGAACAAAAAGATTTAAAAGTTTTAAATGCTCTTTTCAATTCCTAACGATTCCCCGAGGATATGATCTGTATATTAATCTCTGAACTTTAAATAGCATTGAAATGTTATACCTAATATATGCCTTTTGCTTTATCACTTTACCTACACAGATGGAAATATTATTTGATTTAAATTTCATTATGACTATGTTGCGCCGATTGTGTATGACATTGTTGAACTGAATATTTCGAGGTTACATCTCATTTTTCAAAACTTGTACTATTAATGTTTATTTTACTTTTTAATCGATACCTTTCTATTTTTTTTAAATCTTATTAATTAAGATAGCTATAGCATTAAAAGTTCGGGAATTTTAAAAGAAACAACAGTAATGTATGAAATTTGGATTCCTATATTGTTTCTTTTAGTTCTTTCCTAAATGTGTAACTATATTTTGCACAAAACATTTTCGATAATATGTACTTTTTTAGTTCGGGAATAGTCGTTTGCCATTTCCTACAGGAGAAAGATTTGTATACTGCTAAAGTGAAGAATTAAGGAATGTTAAATTTTGCTTAGAAGAGTTAGAAATGGCCGGTAAGATTATTGTATACTGGAATAATTACATGCGGGAGATATATGGAATACGTTTTTCCGAGTATGTCTTCATTTGCAAAAAATACTGATACAAAATTTTATAAAATTTTTATATACATGCAGAAATCTTCAAAATAATTAGCAATCACATTTTATAAACAAACCTCATAATATATCTCTACCTCATAAAAGATTGTTTTGCAAATACAATTTTGATTTCTTTAAGTAGAACTAGGTATGCCTTCATTGTAAAGTCGTAGAGAAATACATAAATAAGTATAAAGTTCTGGTATTTTATAATTTGTAATTTGTTATACGTTTTCTTGGTGTTTACTTAACACTTACAGGCTTATGTTAACAGAAACAAAACAAAGTGAAAAACTCGATTTTATACATAATTATATCATTTAAAATATACAAGGTATATATAATGTGAGTGTTTCACATTTTTGACCTACCAATATCAAAACCTTAAGAAATAAGTTTAGATAAGTATTTTAGTTTCCTAATCAAACTTTAGGGAGACTGAAAGGTTTTTATGACGGCAGTCTTATCAAATTAATAAGCTAGATTTAAGCTAGATTAAATATTCACAAATCCTCAACACAGCAAATTCAGTTTTATCATATCAACTCTCAACTCTTAAGTTCAATGAAATGAAAAATCCTCCCTGGTGCTTTGTTAAACTCAAAATATTAATATTATGTAAAATGCTTTACCGACACTAAATCATTAACATGCTATCTCTCACTAAAACTAACTAATCGGCTCTCCTTCCTGAAAACACATAAATTTCAATACAACCTTAGAGTTAGCCACAACACTTAAAAGTAAAACACAGAACAGTTCAAAACACCAGGGAGAAATAAATCTCACACACTAAGAAATCAAAACCAGTTAAATTAATATATCTGATCGTATAGTCATAAATAACATTAAATTCTCCTACGCTCGCAATAAACTACCCAGGTTCGAATGGAAGTTTAACCATGTTTTCCGAAAGGATCACATGGGTGACCTACAGTAGACCACAAGATAAAAAACACAAAAAACATACAATAGTAAAACAAATAAAAACATTTATTTAATATTCCAAAAGATTATCCATTCAGAATAGCTGGCCAGACTACCCCTACAAACATTTACTAAAAATTACTCACAATTCTTCATGCGACAATCTAAACCATAATCAATATTGTATTCAAAATTATTAATTACGTATCTTACAATAATTTCGTAATTATCACTGAACCATACTTAAGTAGTCTGAAACATTTTTTATTTCTTTAAATATTTCCAAATCTTACCAAAATCTTAATGAAACAATTTACACTTTCTATTAATCTTAGAAGGTTACTCAAGCATTTAAACTCACACTACATATACAAATATTTTAAATCAATTTTTGTAAAGTGAAAGATGAAGTTTTTCCTAATAATCGATTCCACAAAATCCTAAATCAGTTAACGGCAATAAGTTTGAGGACTCATATAGAATTAAATACAAAATCAAAAAATAATCAACTCACGGTGGAGAAAAATTCCTGTCCAGATTTCGTCTCCCTAATTGTCTACGCAACGCACGTAAAAGAAGTTAAAAAATTTCTCTTCATCAATGCTGTACCAATTTGTGAACTCAGCCGTTGGGAAAATCTACCTCATGGATACAGTTCTTCTGCATGCAAGGAGGTCCAACTTAACATGAGTGTCCACCAACCTTTCGATGATGATCTCAAAAAAGAAATCTGGAAGCCGCAGTAATCTGTAGGTGAAAGTTCACCGACTTCTGAATGATGTTCTCGCTGAAGATAAGTGCAAGTCACAGTAATCTGCATTTAAAACACATTATTTTTCCTCAAGGAAAAAACATCAGTGAGAATAGGACATAGCCGCAGACGTTCAGAAAGGATTCGCCGACGACGATACGATGGGAGCCCGCATCGTTCTCGTGCCAATTCTCGCACGGACAACCCCGAGAAGGGGCCGCCGGGCCCTCTCTCTCCCCTCAAAAAGGACTCTTAAAATCTGTCAAAATCCTGAAAAAAGTCTCCTCGCCACGGGAGCGACAAATTTAAAACCTCGTGACGCTCAAAAAGTGCACCGCCTCTATAATTACTATTTATTAAAAAAAATCCATAAAATTAAAACTCACCAATGCTACACAAAACAGTAACCCTCTCCAACCATTAGAAACAGACCAATAAATACCCAACAAAATTCTAAGAAAATCAGTCCTATCCTTTCACAATGACAAGCCCCTTATTTTTCGAACTCAAAAACAAAGTAGTAAATCTGTTAACGTTCGACTCTTCAGACAGATCCCAAATTTTGCACCCTCATAATTGTATCAAGAATCGGCGCCGCCAAGCGGATCGCCTTTGAAACTAGAAAAACACAGGTTCGTCCCCGCAAGAAAGGAGACGAAAAAATGCAGCTGGTCGCTGACCCTTGACCCCGAAATTTTCCTCCCGTGAGAACGCAAAAACAGGCTATCGCTTTCTGCTAACTTAAAGAAATTTTACCCAAATCAAAAGAAATAATTTAGCGACAGTATAATTTAAAAATTACATCTCTAACATGAACATTAAAATTTTACTATTCACTGTAAATTAATAAAATTAATAAGTACTGTAAAATAATACTTAAAAATCTACACAACAGAAATTTGGCTGAAGTATCGCTTTCCTGTTATTATATTTCGAATTTCCAGGTTAGCCACACTAAATGATAAAACAATCTTCGATTCAAAGACTTGTAGATAACTTTTGTATTTGATTTGCTAGTAACTATGGTAGGCAAATAATAAAGCCAATAACAGGTTAACATTCTTTTTGATTTACTTAAAACAGTGCATTACATAAATTGGTATGAATTAATAATAAAAATAAATGTGTATAGAGTAGATTTACGTACGCTATACTAAAAGGCTTTAGATTCATTTTAGCAAATTTTGATTGGTCTATTATCTAAATTATCTAAATTTATATAACAGGATCAGCCATAGATATGTTGGGCCAACTTTGAGACGGATGCCCTCTAAAGAGTGTACACTAAGAAAACAAAAATGGGACAGTTCAATGTCTCCCATTCTAATAAGCCAATTGACGAAATTCAAACTGCGTTTTCCATGTCTCGAACGCTCGACTTGGGATATAAATTATATTTATATATAGCATTGTTTTAACATAGGTACTCTGACACAAAATCGGAATTTTTCTGAAATAACATGCCACTTTTTTTTTAATATTTCAATTTTACGACTCAAATTACGCCCAACTGCCAGGTTTTGTATATAGCGCACAAGTAGTTTTTAAAAAATTAGCTCTCAAAATTGTAGCTCCTCAGTGTTAGTTAAATTTAATATATATTTATTAATATCTCTTTTTTTATTAAACTTATTTGATTCTTCCTTTCATATTTCGAAATTTATGTTCATTTCAAATAAAATTCGCAGATTTTTTCTGATTTAATTTTAAAATTTATATTTTTAAATAATTTTTATAAATTTTTCGAAACACATTTTGAATTACAACCCATAACATTTTTGCTATCACCTTAAATTAGACGTATTTCTAAGCATACCAAAAAATAATTAGAGTTTTTTATTCAACATTTCCTAAGATATACGTGAATTTACATTTTGGCGCGTTTTGAAATTTGGCGGATTTATTATAACCGATAATAAGGCAAATGGGGTTCGTCAAAATTTATTTTAAAGTATGAACGATGACTTTTTTCTGGCTCACAATCAATGGAAAAAAGGAAAGGAAAATAGGTTGCAATAAAGTAACTACTTCGCCATGTGAATTTTGTTTGGCACAAACTGAAAAATATGCGCTAAGATAAATTTTTAAGTTTCTCGTAAATTTCTCACCAAAAATTACAAAATTTAATATTTAGTCATAATTTGAGTCTTAGAATCGAAATATTGTTTTCCATATTGGTATGTCGTATCATCCCATTGGTATATCATTTCAGAAAAAGTCCGATTTTGTGTCAAAATATCTAAGTTAGAACAGAGCTATATATATATCTAATATATATTCCTAAATCGCGCTTTCGAGACATGGAAAATCTTAGTTTGAATTTTGTCAATCGGTCTCGTAGAAGGGGAGATATAGAACTGCCTTTTCTTTTTCGCTGTGTACATGGATCTGAGTTTACGATAGAGTGTCGTAGATGTAATCTTCCAGGAAAAAACTGCCAAATTCGCCAAAAGGCTGTGTATGATATAAATATCAGTAAGACAGCAAATTACTAAATGAAGTTATCTAACTGCCTTTTTCTTTACTTTTCAGCATTTAACCACATGACAGTTATGAAATGCCTTTGATTTCATTTTTTTAAGATTTATTCGTCATTATATTTTCGTATCAGTGATACAGAAAGAAACTCTTAGTCATGTAACCGTAAAAACTAACCATAAAATGTAATGTAACAGTAAACCGTAAACAAATAATTCTTCAGTTTAAGTACTATTGATTACTATACAGAGATATTACATATTTTTGAAAGTGGGAGAGATGTTAAATGAGCAATGCACCCGCCGGTATTCTGAATCAGGGACCTCTCGAATACGCGCCGAGTATGCAGACTAACCACGAAGGCATGCTACAAAGAAATAGCTTATAACTTCACAGACTATATGGTTAAACACAGGTAATTAAAAGGATCCCAGATGCAACAACAGTTTCGTATGGACTATCATCAAATTCATAGCTGTGAAATTAAATTGTGAAGGATGGGCGGGATTGTTACCACGCATAGTGAAATTCACCCACATTGAAACAGAAACCTGATAATGACAAGGGATTCATTTATCTCTGTCAGGTTGGGCATAAATGTAGAGATAACTTTGCACAGGTTTTCTTTCTGAAGCCATCCAACAATTACCAATTACACATGAATTTCTATTAGCCATTTCAAATCAATCTTCACATTGGACATCACTGTTGCTGATTTTACTGCAATAGTTTCAATAAGTAAATCAGCAGGAGATTTATCTATAGTCTTGCTTGCTGATTCTTTTTTTTCAAGCACTTTAGCTACCACAGATTCGTATCACACAATATTTATACCAAACCTTTCGTGTTATATCGAACCTTTGTAATATTTATTTGCGAAATTTTATTTACACTAGTTTGCATTTCGTTTATAGTACATATGCAGATGAAATGTGAAATAAAGGAAACAGAGAAATTTGTAGCGATGTTTACTAATGTTATATTTACTAATGGTTGAAAACCTAGGTTAAAAACTGGTGACTTGCATGAACATCTTGCACAGCAGTAATTCAGTGTGTAGTAAACAGAAAATTCTCAAGCATGAAAAAAGGAAATTTTAATCATTCATTTTCAAGAGCGAGAATTTGGAAAGCATGCTTTTTATTATCCATCTCTCAAATTTCTTTAAAGATTAATAGTATTCATCTCTCATTAAAAAAGGCATTTCCCTCACCTTTTTGGTGCTGTCATCAGCACATTCGGCGCGTATTCGAGAGGTCCTTGGTTCGAGTCCTGGCCAGAGCATTGCTCATCTTTCATCTCTTGTGCTTTCAGAAAACACATAATATCTCTACAGTGGCGACTGAATTAAAAAAAAGTTGGTGAATGATGATTCTTCTCCACCAGGATTTAGCGCTTGGATCTCCGTAAAAACCCAGTCGCTCCTTAAAAGAGGGGAGTATATGAAGTATTTCTCCAGCCTTCTTAACATACCTTCGTAGCGTATTGCCAGCAATTTCGACGCGTATTCAAGAGGTTCGTGGTTCGAGTCCCGGCGAGGGTAATGCTCATTTTTCACGTCTTCAGCTTCTAAATAACCTAATGTCTCTACACCCTTATTGTAATTGCCTTCTTTCCAAAGCTTTCTTCCTATATTATCTATTCGCTATCTATTTAAATTTCTCCTAATTTGCATTCTGGTGAAGAAGACAGAAGAAACAGAAGTTACAGGATTTTGGGAAGCTTTAATAAAAATAAAAATAATATGCTACCTGAAATAAACCTTAAATTCTTTCGTGGTTACTAGATTCAAACTTTTTACTGCATATGACATCAGGTGTAATTCCTCATAAACATCCATGACTCCGATGATTTTGTTTTTAATGTAATTAGATAAAAAGATTTTGCGCTTCACATGTAATAGAAAAGCCCTATAAACATTTTCTGTGAATAACATAATAAACGACACTAGAAAATACGAGGACATGCTCCTTTTCATAATAATAACAGCAATGCTTAAAAATACTACTTTTTTATATTCTAGCCCAGAATGCTAATCTTACAAAATTCAGTTCGTAAGGGGACTAGGACAGAAAACAAAACCTTTCCTTTTTTTATGAAACTTAGCCACTCCACTGGATGAAAAAATAAGGAAAAAAAATTCTCGTCCGTAGAAGAGGGAGAATATTAATTGGATAGTCTAAAATTCGCTTAATTTCCAATCAATGAACCTCTTGGATATATTAAGACCATACAAAGATTCCTCGTAATGAATTTATCACAAGTAATTCTTTCTCTAAAAACATCTTAAAAAAGGGAACACACTTTTGCTGTAATTATTTAGCTAAAAAGTAATTATCTTACTCTAACTTGACACTGTATGGCAAGAGCATTTAACAAAGCTAAAATCTAGTACCAAATATCACACAAGATTAAATGGCATTCAATGAAATAGCAAATTATAGTAGGATATAAATTTAACAGAACTTTTCATTTAGGAAATTGAACATTTCGGCTTTTCTATGAGTCGAAGGATAAAATAAAATTTTAAAAAAGCAAATTCTAAATTTTGGACAAAATTATTATCTAAATGAAAGTATTCCAGTATTTTATTGTTTGCAACACTTTGAATAAATTAAAACTTACATAACGCAAAAAAAATATTTTTTACTATGTACCACAGAATACAAATGCATGCTAACATTTACAATACAGGCAAAAACTCTTTGAATTCAATATCATTAGTGCAGATCAACTGAAAATATGTAAGGTTGCAACGAAATCTTGTCTCCCCCTTTCCTACTCTTGTAGTGTCACTCTTAGTTCATATATTATTGGTGTCAATGATTGTAATATTCCACTTCTAGAGTTTCTTAGTTGAAACATTATAAAAATGATATCGCGCGCAACAAACGGTTAAGTTATATTCCAATCAAATGTTTATAAAATTTTGAAAATTTTCTGCAGGTCAGAGTTATTTATAAAGCATTTAATATTGAATTTATATAAATTCCAGTTTATCGTTTCAAGAGTACGTTACTAGAAATACTGAGAAACAAGTAGGAAATACTTCATGAAAGACTACAGGAAAAAATGCACACGTATACGAAATTCTTCGGTTAGCTATCACTTGCTTAGAGCCATGCATGTACTGATTTTGTACAGAAATTGTATTTTTTGAAACAAAAGTACTTAAAAAATGAGCAATGCCCTCGTCGGGACTCGAACCATGGACCTCTCGAATACGCGCTGAGTGTACTTAACCAAAAACCTCTGTATGATATAAATATATTAATACAGAAAATTACTAAATGAAGTTATCTTGTAGAGACGTTAGGTAATTTCGATGGCAGGAAGCTGAAGAAATGAGCAATGTTGTTTCCGAGACTCGAACCGCGGATGTCTCGAATACACGCCGAACTTGCTGAACACTACACCACAAAGGCATGCTAAGAAGGAGGGAGAAACACTTTATAATTTAAAATAACAAATACAGGATTTGTTCTAAATTTTGCAACTGCACTAAAGTTCCAGTAATAACGTACTGAGTTTTATAAAGATGGAGAACGTTTCTTGTCTAATTAAAATAATGAGTGCATTTTAAAGTGGAAAGATCAATTTGTAGAGGTCTTAATCATGGTTGTCTATTCCCAGTCAAAACAAACGACAGCCTTCGATGCTTACTAACATAAAAAATACTCACTTTCTAAACCAGAACAGTTTCATGAGAAAAGCAAAGGCAGACGGTAAGGGAGGACGCATAAATTCATTTTCAGCCTTGCAGTAATACTCTGTAACTAATAATACTAAGATTAAGCATCAAAATAAATGGTTAGAAAGCTAGTAAATTATTTATTTATTACCGTGTTGTTAAAAATGAATAAGTAATTTCTAAAGCTCTTAAAAAGCTATTTTTCTATTAACAATAGCTTTTTAAAAAGCTTATATCTCTATTGTTGTTAAAAATGAATAAATAATTTCTAAAGCTTTCTTAAAAAAGACTCAAAAAATAGAAATATACATTGATAACAAAAGTGCCGTCATTAACGTTAGCTAGAAAAGTCATTTTTACTTCCTTGTATGAAATAAAGAAAGTATTGTAATCGTGAATGATTTCGAGTACCACACTTCAAAGAAAATATCCAATTTGACCGCTCTTGACCACGCTTAGCCATTTTTGACTGCCATGTCCTGATATCTTACTTACCGCCTACTACTGAGGTATCAAAAATCTATTAATATATGAAAAATGACCGCAGCCTTTTCAGCGGAATGAGCTCCTGTACCAATTTTCCATATTTAATTCTTCGTAAATACAGCTTTTCCTTAGGAGGGTGAAAATAGATACTGTTGCGTGCGTACGGGTGTTGTTGTTGTTTCAAATCCCCTTGGGACAGGAAAGTTTACACCAAGTCCAAGAGACCTTGCCGCACAAGCAAATCGCAGATGTCGTCCTGCTCAACCGGCAGCTGTCTTAGGGAGACGCCTATACAATCCAGTAGGTGAGCGGGAGTGGCAGGGAGGAAATAGGCAGACGAGGGAAGGTCTACCTCTTTGATTTTATGCATCGATGATGCCCACTTCTGAATCTGGCCATGCCCGTTTGGATAGGGCTAGATCTTTTATTCAGAAGTGACAGGCCTGGTTGTTCAGCGAGATACCACTAGTGAACAAGAGAAATTTTGCATTCCGTGTTAGTTTTATGTTTGTAATAGGCATGAATTTCGGTTGGACATAAATCAGTGGAAATGGGTGTAAGGAAATCACAGCTGTTTCGTTACCATACACCCCAACATGGGACGGTACCCACTGGAGATGTATTGTTTTACGCTGTCCAAGCTCGAACAGTTTAGATACAATATCCTGACCGGTCTTATCCATGATCTTAGGCCAGTTTTTAAGGTACTGAATGGAGCTTCTGCTGTCTGTCAGAATCCATATAATTTCACTACTTCAACAAAGAGCATAATCAAGTGCTTTGCTGATGGCGATAAGTTCCGATCTGAAGACTTATCAATGATCAGGTACGTCCGGGTTCTTAAGCAATGATCGTAATAGATTGCGTACGGATTCGTAATAGATTGAATGCATACAGAACATATGATAGCTTGATAAAATTTATTCTACCAAAAGAAACACTTCACAGTTCTGGAACTTCACACAAAAATACTCGTACAGGCACCCACAAAATCACAAAGCACAGTCAGTAGTTACATTTCAAGCTACTAAAAGCGTCAAACAGAACGCAAAGAAAAACGCATCTAAAGAGCGAATCTTAATGGAGATATCTCAATACTCCGAAATACGCTGAACTAAACAACTACTACTCAGAAACTGATGCTCTCTCTGGTCTTGTATGGTTTTCTCACAGACGCTGAGATATTTCGAGAACAGTTCACTTCTCGAAATTACTGGAAGGCATATGAGAGTAGGATCCGGTTACATTTGCATGTAGGATCAATTATAGTTACTCAATTACAATACTCATTATAGTTATGCAGGCAGAGAACTGAAAAGTCGCCAAGTTTGAAGAGTTTTGGCGATTTCTTGCTTAATATGGTGACAAAAATTAGTCGACAAACTAACGCCATCGCGGCGATATCGCGCCAGTTGCGAGGTAACGAATTACTAAACGTTAAATAGACTTGCCCTTGTACTCTTCTTTTTTCGGCAAAGTTTCGATTCTCTTAGATTTTGATGTTATGTTACCCCAAAAATACTACAATTTTACGAATAATTTCCAAAAAATTATTTACATATCTACAAAAATTCCTAACATAAAGCTCTTCCAGTGGATCGCACGTCCCAGGCAGTGCAATCCCAACAAGAAGCCATGTTTGCAAGTGAGGCAAATCGATGCAATACTAAAGCAACAATTTCAATAAATAAATAAATCTTTTCGGATGAGGGTAACATTTGTCTCCTGTATCGATGATCGTATTTCACAGTTCTACGATTTAAATTCCATTACTGCCGCCACTCATTTCACTTCTTATTATCTGGCAACTTACGCCTCTCGAGATGGCCACTAACCAGTTTCTCTCCGTCTTGCTGGGAGCAGTTTTAGCTAGCGTGCTTTGGGGGGTCTTGCAGCTCCTTCGTACGTGGCTTTCAGTACCGCAGTTCTAAGATCGGTTCCTTGTTTCTCCTATTCCGTCTCAAGGCATTGTCTTGCCTTAAATCGTCTAGATAAGCAGTCCCTTGTGCCACTCGCTTCTAGACTTGAGAAGCTCTGATTTGGTGTAGGTCTATGAGAGCTGTTTATTAGGTTACCTTGAATCTCATGACGTACCTTAAAGCCCTTTTTAAACGCTTGACATCCACAATTCACAGGCATTTCTGTACCTCGGGATCCTGGATGCCATAGATGAAGTAATGCAGGGACAATATTTCCCTTGTTTCAGACGGACAGTCCGAAAAGGCACCTTAAGATAACCTTTCAATATCCATGGCGAGCTCCCGGAATGCTTCAGTGAACTCTTGTTGATGAGACTTTAACAAACGCCCGCTATAATCTCTTAAAACCCACTCCCCAACTCCAAGGCGTCAGATGCAGGTTCGAAGTTTATTCTCTGGTTTTAGGTCAGTTTCAAAGATATTCGCTCCGTATGCTCTCAGACAAACGGCGAGACGGCCGACCTTAGCTTGGGAACCCTGTCAATTTGCGTACGCCACTATACAGAATTGAGTCTTATATACTTACCAGAAGGTTCTTCTATTATAGTATATTTAAGTGGACAGCTTTAGAGAGGTTGAGACGATATGGGTTAAAATTTAAAACTCTCAAAATTGTTTCCTGCTATCGCTATGATATTTTTTAGCTTATCATCTTCTTCAGTGATAGCAGAAACTTTCTCTTTGATATTTTCTTTGACAGAAGAACTTCTTTCGTCAGTTTCTCCAACTCTGCTTTCAACTATGTGTATTCTGCCTTCCACAGCTTCAAAATTGTGTTTTGCTGTGGTAGAAATTTCTCTCTTCTTTTCTTTTTGACCTGCTTCAAGCTTTTCTTGAAGTGACTTGATGGCCCGTTCCATCTTTTCTTTAACGAAATTGACGGCACCCTTCATCTTTATTTGGCACGCGTTCACCTTATCTTTCAATGCAGTAAAGGCTGTCACCAGTTGTCTTAATTCCCCATTTACCGCTCTTGTCATCGGCATTCAATCCCGCTTCTGACGCCAAAAATTGTTGCGTACATACGGGTTCACAAAAAGACTGGATGAACGCAGAACTGATAACACCTTGATAAACTTTATTTCAAAGAAGAATAGTGTAAAAATTTCTGTATATTTCCAATTTACAGCTCTGGATCTTTCTAGAAAAACACTCGTACAGCTATTCACAGTATCGCAGAGCACAATCAGTAGTTACATATCAAGCTAGTAAGAATGTTAAACAAAACGCAACGCAAAGAGCGAAGCTTAACGGAGATACCTCAATACACCGAAATAACGCTGAATTAAACTACTGCTAATTAGAAACTGGTGCTCTTTCCGGTCTTGATAGTTTTCTTCCGTCCCCAGAGATATTTCTAGAACCTTCCGCTTTACTGAAAGACATATGAGGGCTAGATTCGCTGACTTTTCCATTAATTACAATTATTCAGTTACAATATCCACACAGGATCCAGACCAAAATATCGTCAAAAAGTTGCCAAATTTGTCGACTTTTGGCGATTTTTTGTCCAATTTGGTTACAAAAATTAGTTGCCAGAACCATCGCCATTTTGGCGATATCTCGCCAGTTTAGAGAGACAGCCATATGCTCAATGATAAATAGAGTTACTCCTGTATTCTTACTTTCCCGCTTCCTTAGATTTTCAGATTACGGGATACAAAATATATACCACACTTTCACTTACAATTTCACTAAAACTGTTTATATGTACACAAATAATTCGTAATAATATCTACATGGCATCATCATCTTCAGTGGAGGACTTCGTTGCGTTCGAACTCGCAAGAACTACTAACAAAATGTTTACATATTTCTAATTTATTTTTAGTCACATTTTACATAATCAAGTTGAATAATCGGAACTAACTACTAGCACATAAATAATCACTAGTGAAACTTATTTGTTTTTCTTCTGACACTGCAATATACAGGTATGATTTTACATTCTAGTAATAGGTTGTTGTGACATTAGGTATTTTTTAAAGCAAGAGAAACGAAAAATGAGCAATGCCCTCGCCGGGACTCGAACCACGGATCTCTCGAATACGCACCGAGCGTGCTGACCACTGCACCACGAAGGCATGCCAAGAACGCGGGAGAAGAACCTTACATACTCCCCCTTTTAGAAAGCGACTGGGGATTAGGGGACTCAGTCGCCAAATCCTGGTGTTAGAGAATCATTATCCAGCCCCAATTTAGTTCGGGCGCCACTGTAGAGATATTAGGTATTTTTTAAAGCAGCAGAATTGAAAAATGAGCAATGCCCTCGCCGGGACTAGAACCACTCACCTCTCGAATACGCGCCGAGCCTGCTGACCACTGCACCACGAAGGCATGCCAAGAAAGCGGAAGAAGTACCTTACAAGGTTAAGAAAGTTTAATTTTCATCATTCCTTAAATTTTTTGTTATAGAATCAATACAACGCAATATTCCTCAACAGCCGTCGCCTTGAGCATTTTCTGCTGCTATTTGGTTCCGGGTCTGAGCGAAAAACGGAATGCTGATATGTTATCAATAAGTATTTCTGAGACTTTCAAACAATTTAATGAATTGCTTAGCCGCTTGCTCATATCTGAATGTTCCATAGAGCCATGTGATTAACCAATTCTGTATGGATTATGTAATACGCTTTGACGGAAGCTAACTCAGGGGATTTCAGGATTTCAGCGCCATGTGATTTTAATTTTTTATGGCATAGATAAATGAAGTACAGAAGGCATTTCAACGCTGTGCCTCTTGTATCTTTATATACATAGGTTACAAATTTTACGTAATAACTGCAGAAATAGGTACTTTCAGATTTTTGTTATCAAAACAACCCAAATAAATGCTATTCGTGGGCTTTTTGGTTTTCTTCATCTGGCAAGAACCAAACGGGATGGCTTCAGGATTTTGTTCTTTGCTTCATTTAGACACAATGATGACGCCTGTCCTAGTATTACCTGGAGTTTGCGTCGGATACATTACTACAAAATCCACTAGGCACTATTATACGTACCAAATATCATTCATTGAAAATAAATTAATTAAACATAAATTTATTACGAATTGTCAATCGTGTGAGTTACGTAGGATCTAATTTGAGAAGATTAGTTTTTGACAATACAGTGTCACCTTTTGCACAACACGTGTCTTTGATAGTATAATCTCCTTATCTGATAATATGCTAGTGCGATTTGATTACTCTAAACCACGGATTCTTAAACCTTTTATCACTGATGTTTTTTTCGCGACCCCAGGACCCCATAATGTTCACAAAATTTTGTGGGACCCCATAAGCATTGCTCAAATCCGACACTCAGGTGAGTGAAACTGTTAATTTCAGCACTGTCAATTTTCACTTGCACCGTAATATACTATTGCAGTTTTAATTTATTAACTTTAATTTCTAATTTTAAGACATAGAACAATGTGAAAATTTAAAATAAGTAATGGACGAAATGACAGCGTCACGTGCAAAGCAAGTAAAATGAATGTTTATATTATAAAAAGAATGCTTCGAAAAGTTTTCATTTTTTCTTTGTCTGTACTGTCTTGTACTTATCTATTTTCAGATACATTGTGTAAAAATATTTGGTAATTGTAAAATTATTATAATAAGTTAAAGAAATATCAAAACTGCTACAATTTTGGCGACCCCCCTGCTGCAGGTCCCGCGAGCCCACGGGGTCGCCACTCACAGCTTAAAAAAACTCTAGTCTAAACAAAGGGAGACAAAACATATCTGCCATATATTTTCATATTTTTGATCACGTATGGATAACATTTAATTAAAAATAGAAATATAGTATAAGTTTCCAACATAAGCTACACGTTTGCATGATCTGCTTTAAAACTACATTTCCAGCTGTACTAGCTGATTTGGTTCAAATGCCAGAAATTTTCTGCTTTTCAAAACCGATTTAACTGTGTGACACAGCGTAATGTGTGAGGAGGTTTTGCTTAACTGCTAGTTGGAAGTACATAAGCTGCAATATTTTCGTACAGTTAAAAGTCAAATATCATGGAAAAAGTCTAACAGGATTTTACAACTTTTTGTAGTTTTATATATGTTAAGTTAAACTCATATACCCGCGGATTTATATCAATATTTAAGCAATATTTGTCTGCATGAAAAGATATTTTCAATAATGAACTATGTTAAATCGTTTTAAAAAACAGCTACTTTTTGTTATGATAAAGCAAGAACCCTGAAGAATGAGCATACAATAACCGATTTGGATCGAAAAGTATTCAGCGTTTTAAGAATAAGCTTTAATACGGGGATCGTTAAAACAATGCTTTAGCAATTTTAAATCTCATCTATACATATATTCCATGGGTTTGGTCAAAATGAGCTAGAAGCACATAAGTTCCGATCGCTGGTATTATATTTCGAATATTATTAAGAAAAATAGTTTTACATTTCAAAGAAATGCCCTAGAAGCTTTTTATGCTATCATTTTGAGCATAATAGATTTTGTGACATTACAAACAATAGGTAGAGGTAAAAGTATCGGGGGCACCAGCGATGTACCATAGATCAACTGGTAATGCCTTCCCATACTAACTCTTTAAAAAAATAAGGGAGGGGGACTGCAAGTTTTATAAGAATTTAAATAGACTGGAGCTTTCCAAAAGGTCTAGAGTTTGCCTATTATGGTACATCGTGCAATCCCACAGTACGCCCAGCATCCAGTATTTATTAAAAATATTGATGTAGAGCATAAGTAGATTACAAAATAGTCAGAATACAATTTGAGGTTCACAAAACAAATTGAACATATGATTTGGTGCAACAAAAATAAGAAATAAACATAATTAGTAAACAGATAGACATAATGAGCTAATTAAATATTACTGGCAACACAATATCAAAATAAATTGTAATAATAATACTAAAGAGGTGGGTGTCCATGGGTTATTTCAGATATAAAGGTGTATTGCAGTTTATAAAGTTCACGAGTGGAGTCATTTTGTCCATAATCACAGCATATAAAAGTTCACTAAGTTTATGCCAAAAAAAATTATGTGGACTTACACTTGACAGAGATCTAGGCCGTAGGAGGAGAGTCGTTGCATAATTTTCTGAAACTTTGGATACTGATGTTTATCTTTAATTAAAAACCTTTGGAATGCTAGGACATCAGTTCGTGGGGATTTTATGTGAATATCCTCGGTTAAGGGGCATGAGAAAGTGTAATGATCAGGAGTTCCCTGTTCCCCACATATGCAGATATCAGAAATCGCCATATTTCTTGAGTAGAAATATGTAGGGAAGGGTCTGTGCCCTATTATAAAGTAATTTACTGAAGCATTCGAATACAGAGATGCGAAGCTTACATTGGGGATCAAGTTATATGTGCGTCTTCCCTGCTTAACAAACAATACTAAGAAATATGTGAAGGCATATTTATTTTAATTGTTTCAATAGATATGCTAAAATGCTACAATTCTGCGTTCTAATACAGTAGGCCGTATTAAACAAATTTGACCTACTCACTAAAATGAAATAACAGTCAAACAATTAAAAAATGAGCCATTTGTTTTCTTGGGAAAATTAAGCACACCAAAACTAAGCCTCTTTTTTTAAATTGACCTATTCATCAAAATGAAGTAAGTCAAACAGCTAAAAAAAGAGATATTTATTTTCTTAGAAAAATTAAGCAGGAATTGCAGAGAAATATCAGGTAGATACTGGGGAATTCTTCTGTGAATTTTCTCACTTACGTGCAAATATTCTTGGTGTATTGAAACCATATAATGAATCCCCAGAATGTTACGTGTTTTTCCATTGACCTAGCCATAGATAAATGTTATGGCTTAGATACTTCTATAACATCAGTGTCCACTATCTTTTGGAGGCTAATGCATGATCGGAATATTTGATGCAAAGCAAAATACTATATAGATCTTAGTATAACGGCTGAGCTATTTTTCTTGAAGAGAAATATCAATCTTGTTGTGATCGAAATTGAGCAACTGAGTGTAAACCATGAATGAAAGCGAAAACTTTTAGGAATGGAGTATCCTTTTTTAAACAAATGATGATTTATAGATTATGTGGCATAAATTTGAACTAGTAAAAAATATGCAGGGGAAAATATTGCTGTTAACTTGATTTAAACAGGCATTTGCGCAATTATCTGTGCGCTGCTTTTGAAAGGAAATGGGGCTTTTAAAATTCAAATAAATCACCAGATCTCTCACATATATTTCGCAAAAAAAAGCAGAAAGAAATATAGTTGATAAGTGGAAAGTAATTCAGTACACTCAGCTTCTTTCGAATTCCATTCTTAACGGTGTAATATCGTTCATAACAGAATTCACGAGGAAATGGAGATAAAATTTCATTTCATCCCCTTTTATTTTCACAGATAGAGAAATAGAAATAAAAATACTGAATCCCTTCCAGATATAAAGAAATTTAGAAAAATCATTTCGAAAGCAAGTTCAATCGGGAATGGAGTTCTTTCCATTTATATAAATGTCGTAAAAGACATTTAGAATCCCTGACGTATCAAAATACTTTTCATGGTTTAGATTTCTATCTGTATGTTATTTCGAGAATGATGGGAAGCAGCTCAGAATGATAAATATAAAAGCAAGTTTATAAAATTTCTATCAAGAGGACTTGTTTCAGTTCCAGAAAGAAAAGAAAATGTCACAATTACTTTAAAGATATAACGATTATTTCCTAATGCCAGAGCCTTTTTCTGTTTAAATTAAAGATTGTATTTCAAAAATATCTCGTAAAGTTGCTTTATATTTTTACATTTACAACTATCAGGAACACCATATTTATCAGTATGTATAGACGATTTGTTACAATTGTTATAAACATTTTGTAAGGTGTAAATTTAAATCTTGAATTAAACCTCTGATAACATTCTGAAAGACTGCAAATCTGCATACCATTTCTGCTATTCCAAATACTTAACTATTAATAGCCAGCTATTGATCAAAACCATTTCTAATAGTATGGTTTGTAGATGTATTTGGTGAACAATACATATATACACTGTACTCCTGAAACTTCTCTTCCTGCCTTTATTTTCTCAACCATGGTGGTACACATGTACACGGCGCAAAAACGAAAATGGTACAGTTCTTGCCGTTCTGCTGGGCCGATTGACGAAATTCAACTTGCGTTTTTCACATCTCGGAAGCGCGACTTAGGATATGTATTAGATTTATATACAGTATTGTTCCAATATAGGCATTTTGACACAAAATCGGACTTCATCTGAAATGACATACCACTTGTTTTCCATATTTCGATTCAACGGCTCAAATTATGCCTAAATATTAATTTTTGTAAAATTTGGTGCGAAATTTACGGAGAAATTTAAAATTTATCTTGGCGCATTTTTTTCAGTTTGCACAAAGAATAATTCACTTGACGAACTTCTTAATTTATCTTAATTTATAGCAACCTATTTCCCTTTCTTTTTTTTTTCATTGCACACGAGCGAAAAAAAGGTCACTTTCATTATTTTTAAATAATTTTAATAAAGTGCGTAATCCACATTTGGCGTTATTATCGCTTGTAAAGAATATGCCAAATTTCGAAACGCGCCAACGTGTAAATTCATGCATATCGTAGAGAATTTTGAGTAAAAAAAAACTCTAATTTTTTGCAGGTGTGCCTAGTAATACATCTTCTTTAAGATGACGTTAAACATTTTACAGGTATACTACAAAAATGTTTTCGAGAAATTCGTAAAAAAATATTTAAAAATACAAATTTAAGAAATAAATCACAAAAAAAATGCGAATTATATTTCGATTAAGCCTAAATTTCTAATTCGGGAAGAAAGAATCAAGTAAATTTAATAAAAAAAGAGATATTAATAAATATACGCTGAAGTGCACGGAATTAGGGATAGCAAGAACTATACAAATTATGTAGCGCTGCGCATCATTTATGCGCAAGTGAGGGCGCTGTGGTAACTGCACATATAGCGCGTACTATGGGTGTTCTGAAATAGTTGTTGGAATTGCCAGTATGGGTAAACTACCTGATTTAGACGCCTTCGATCGCGGGCAAATCGTAGGCGCGCGACTCATGGGTCATTCAATTTCCGTAATAGTCAGACAGCTAGGATTTTCAAGGTCGACAATGTCAAGAGTATACAAATAATACATGGATGGTTGACAAAAAACTAGTGATCGGGCAAACTGTGAAGGACAATTAGCCTTGACAGTGCGTGGTGAGAGACGGCTCAGGCGTACTGTACATAGCCAGCGAAGCCAAACATTAGCTCAAATTACCACCCAGTTGAATGACGGTGCCAGTCGTACAATCAGTAAACGGACTGTGCAACGCTCGCTTCACCGTATGGGTTTCGAGAGCCGTCGACCTACGAGAGCACCATTGCTCAGTGTCCGCCATCGGGCTGCACGTCTTGCCTGGGCAAGAGAGCACAGAGACTGGAGTGTAGAGGATTGGAAACGAGGAGCATGGAGTGATGAGTCTCGATTACGACTACTTAACTCCGACGGGAGGCTGTGAATATGGTGTCATGCTCATGAAGCCATGGATCCTGCATGCCAGGCTGGAACTGTACAAGGTGATCGTGGCTCAATCACGGTCTGGGATGTTTTTTCGTGGCACTCTTTGGGATCCTTGGTGCGTGTACCAACCTCCCTCAATGCAATTCATGACGTAAAGTTACTGGGTTAACCTCCATCCGTTTATGCTGTTCTGTTTTTCGCACGGTAATGGAGTTTTCCAGCAAGACAACGGTACCTCTCACAAGTCCCTTTTGGCTACTGGGCTGGTTGGATGAGCGTTCTTCTGACTTTTCTGTCATAAATTGGCCACCTAGAAGCTCAGACTTAAATCCTACTTAGCATCTTTGGGATGTCTTGAAACAAGGAGTGAAATGGCATCACACAGCACAACGAACCTTACTGAATTATGGACAGCTTTATGAAATATTTGGCAAGCCATTCCCGTGGAACGTTTCCAGAAACTTGTTGAATCTATGCCTCGTCGTGTGGTAGCCATTATCAATGCTAAGGAAGACCTAACTCGTTACTAGATAGGTATCCCTAATTCAGTGGCACTTCAGTGTATATCAAAAGTAATTAACGCAGAGGAGCTACAATTTTGAGAGCGAATGTTTTAAAACCTACTCGCGCGATTTTTACAAAACTAGGCAATTTGGCGTAATTTGAGTGGTAGAAACGAAATATGAAAAGAAGTTGGCATGTCATTTCAGAAAAAGTCCCATTTTGTGTCAAAATTCCTATTATAGAAGATTGGCTGTATAGAAATCTAATGAATATCCTAAGTCGCGCTTTCGAGACATGAAAACTAGAAGTTGTATTTCGTCAATAGACCCAGTAGAACTGTAATACTTTTAAGCAGTTTACTTTCATTCACAAAAAAGTTTAAATGGCAAAAATTATTAACGTTTTGACACATTCAAGTTAAAAAATTCTGTTGTGGACACCACATATTTTCCTCATACGGCTGTTAAATTATGCACACTTTACGCTCTACTTCACATTCTCTGTTGAACTTTTTGTAGTTAGTTCTTTGAGTTATTCAAAATCAATCGAAGCAAATTTAAAATGACATTAAGATTTGCAAATTTCGGAATTTAATAACCTTAACAATTATTGTCGTACGAGAGTTAAATTTCTTATACTTCTTTTGGTAACAACTATAAAACATTTCCAAATGTAAGGGCCACAAGGCCATAAATCAGCACTTTGCTCAGCTTTTCGCTGATAAAGCTACATTGTTTGGTGAATGAGAATTCACGGAGCACATTAAAAGAAAGCAAATAGTTATCAGATAAAACGGCAATATACATTTGACTGCTTCTTCTTATTTATATAAATAAAGATCCTTTGAAGAGCATAGAAAAAAAGTCTGATGTATACACCACATGATTTCCTTGTACGGAATATTAAATTATACACAATTTTCTTGCATTTCATTTAAACATATTGAATAAACAGTTAACGAATTTTGAATTAAATCTACTTCGTCGATAGAGCTTAAATCACAACGGAATAAATACACTCTTTAAAGTTCACTACATTTATTTACCATAGCCAGACTTCTGCGTTAGGTTCACTTAACAGCGTTACATTTCATTCATTTTATAACTCACTATGAGCAAAACTTAAAGCATTATCAAACACTATAATACATCTAAAACGATGTATAGAAGAAACTAAACAAATAAAAAAGAAACAGTTTTTCACAGACGATTCAGCGCCGCTTACCTAATGCGCATGCGCTACTAATCAATTCAGTTCTCATTTCGCGGTAAGGCAAAAATGCATAAAAATTCAAAATATTTTCAATAAAAATTGAAAGGTATACAAAAACCACCAAGGACAATTAAAACAATTAAAAAAACAGTTTTTTTGCCAAAACTAGCTAATAACTTAAATGATAATTCCAGAATGAATCAAGCATAATTTAATTCCCAATAATAAAAGACGAATTACTTTGCTGTTGCAAAGCTTAGCTTCTCTAGATTGGCAACAAATTCTATTCTGCTAAGCTTCAAATATTCTGCTAAGCTTCAAATGTAACCAAATATGGCAGGTATCATAACCAAGAATTAGGCTTAGCCGCACTTGTAAAACTTTAAAATTTTTTATAATTTCACAATTACTGCATGCGGTCAACTAAGAGCATAAAAACCTTAACCGAAAGATAAGAAAAACATAATTCAATCATTTTAAAGGAAAAAATGCAAAAATTACAAATTTATAAGGATAAAGAAACTTAGCTCACTGAGCAGAGTAACAGAGTGGATATATATAATACGTATATTTATATAATTTTAGGGCCGCCGATTGCAACCAAAATGCTCATCTACATATTATAGCAGCCCTATATTCAAAATTTAAACGTCCTGAGGCTGCTCGTTTTTGAGTTATGCGAACTACATACCTACATACGTACGTACGTATGCACAGACGCCACGAAAAAATCGCTTAAGAATTCATTTTAAATCATTTTCATAATTATTTGGGGGAAAAGAGTGGTTTATTCTGTTCTTACGTATGGTGTCACTCAAAAACATCGTTAAATAGCATTCGATAGCGGTCAAAGTAAATATTTTCGTTGAAATATGGTACCTGAAATTTTTCGTGATTACAATACTTCCTTTTCACTTCGTACAAGGAAGTAAAAATGCGTCATGACATTTCTGAGGACCAGATCGAAGCGAAATCATTAATCTTTACTTAAAAATCTGATGCCGGTACCACATGACGTCCTTGTACGGAATATTGAAATATACGTATTTTTTACTGCATTTTATTTAAATTTATTTCCTCGAATTTCATTAGTGATATATTTATCATTCAATTAATTCAATTCTGACTTCGATACAAGGAAAAAATACATAAATCCTCAAAATATCTTCATTAAAAATTGAAAAACATAGAAAAACGTAAAACACCAAATATAGGTAAAACAATTTTTACAATTAAAATTAGAGTTTTTACTCAGAAACAAGGAATTCGGCCAGCAGGCAAGAAGGCAGAATTTTCCCAGTGCGCAAAAGTGAAAGTTTTTTTGGGTTCTACTGAGCAACAAACCACTGAAAGTTCAGAAACTGACTTAATTCACTATTCTGCTAAGTATCAAATGTAAACAAATCTGGATGCTATGATAAGAAAAATTACCCTTAGCCGCACATAAACAATTTTTAAATTATTGATAATTCTACAACTAGTGCATGCTAATTAAATAAAGACATGAAGACTTAACCGAAGATGAGAACAACATAATTCAATCCTTTTTAAAGCAAAATATGCACAATTTACCAACATGTAAGAAGAAAAGTTAACTGAGCTGATTAAGCTCAGTAACAGAATGGTATATATATATATATATATATATATATATATATATATGCTTTTTTCGTTTCCGAATGCGACCAAAACGAGAGGTGCACAACCACATGTTATAGAAGTCCTATATGCGAAATTTCAAATTCCTGAGGCTACTAGTTTTTGAGTTATGCGAGTTACATGCGTAGTCACGAAAGAATTCTCTTCTGAATCCATTTAAATCACATTTATAATCCGTTTGAGGTAAAACAGTCTTTTATTCTGTCCTTAAGTACAGATGCCATGCAAAAAAACATCGTTAAATTGCATTCAAAAGCAGTCAAAATGGATATTTTCGTTGAAACATGATACCCGGAATTTTTCTTGATTACGATACTGTCTGCCTAAGAGAAAAACAGGTACCGCCTCAGTGTCTGCCGGGCGGCAGTTGCGGTAGCAACAGGGGTAGTGCCTTTCAAATAGAGGCGAACCAAGGATTGTCAATTCATCTTCAAATACGTCACGATGGTAAAATGAAAAGTAAATCTTCAAGACAACCCTACAGAAAATGGGTCAAGGCTCATTCCTACAGCAACAGACGGCTGCAGACTAATTGGCGATAACTTTTCTTATGATAGATAGAGTGTATGCCCGTTACTTCGTTCAAGGAAGTAAAAAGCTCGTAGAAATATAACATGATTAAACGCAGCTATGTTTGTACTTCTTTGTGCGAAGTAAAAAGTAAGTATTGTAATCGCGAAATATTTCGGGTATCATATTTCAACGAAAATATCCATTTTGACCACTATCGAATGCAATTTAATGATGTTTTTGCGTAACATGCGTACGTAAGGACAGAATAAAGGCCTCTTTTTCCCCGAAGAAATTATAAAACTGATTTAAAATGGATTCTGAAGAGATTTTTTGTAGCGTCTGTGCGTACGCACATATGTATATATGTATTTCGCACAACTCAAAAACAAGTAGCTTCAGAACGTTGAAATTGTGTATACAGAACATCCATAATATGCAGATGTGAACCTCCTATTTTGGTTCCAATCGGCCACACCAAAAGTATATCAGCTCTTTATAAATATTACTTTGGAATCGTCAAAGCAAGTTGTTGCTTTTAATTAAGATATAACTTTTTTAAAGTTCAAAATATTTATTTTTTAAGAATGTAAATAAGATTCTTTTAACAAAAGGACTCTAATTCGTTAATCTTTAACAATTCGGCTTAAGAAATGCAAATACAATGTCAAAGATGGCAATACCAAGAAGAATCAAAGAGGGAAAGTAATCAATTCCTAACCGTCATTGGTTTTCTCATTATGAAAGATGGTTTCTAGAGTTAAAATAATAAAAATTTCCTCCAGCTTGCGAATTAGATTTCAAAGGTTTTCTCTCATGATAATATATGCTAATTTTAGCCAAAGATTTTACTTCCAGGCTTCTTGTTCGAGACCGCTCACTAATCGTATCTCATTTCTTTCTTCCGTTTCTTTATATTTTTAATTATTCTATTTATATTTGCATTGTACCTCATGCTTAATAATGAGAGGTACATTTATGTTGTATTAAGGAGAACATCATAAGGGTTTCTGCTTGGGATTTTTCACTTAAAGAAGACAGGCTAATGCTTTCTTTTTCCGAAATGCAGTGACTTTTTACCTTTAAATAGCAGTTAAATTTTGCAATTTAGGTCAGCAAATTACTGTATCGGTAATCAAAAAATCAAACTTGTATCAGCAGTGGGCTTATGCGACCGTATTTGACGTGGTTCTTACAATAATTTCTAGAACATAACTTTCATAACCGCCCAATATATCATATCATCTGAAATTTTGCTTTTTAAGGCCAGAATGTTCTTGTAACATTTTGCCTTTAATCATTGTTTGAGGTACATTCTCTCGCGTCATCCTATTCTTTTCCAGATGCTGTCATAACATTTTAAATTAAATTAAAAACAATGGAAATTGCTCGTGATATGTTACTTCTAAAAACAATGGCACTTCAGTGAATAAGAGATTTAGTAATCTGTTAGTTTTAAAATAACTTGGATCTCCCAAACAAAAAGGCAGAAACTAACTAATCAATTCTCGACTAGACACACAAGATTTTATAGCATGTAGACAACAGACGACAACTAAAAATAGCGCATATGGCTTTAAAATTCTCTACAATCGTTTTTATTCAAGCACTACATATATGAAAGATAAATGAATGAACGACAATTAGCTTTTATCAGCCACAAACAATTTATTCTGGATCTGAAGAATTTTTCTATTGTTTAGTATATGTTTAATTCCGGGAAATTTTAATTTAATAAGTTGCTGAGTTTATTAACCAGTGAGTTTAAAATACCGCGGACATAATATATATATATATACATATACACAGTGCCCGTGGGGTTTATCTCTCTCTGTATTTTACCTACCTGGTCTATATATATATATACTACCCTGTATATATAGAGAGAGAGGGAGAGGGTGAGTATTACTGATTACCTATTTTCCAATCAATATACTTGGCTGTAGAGGCAATGAACATCAAATACATTGTACTTTGTGTAATAATTTTTTCTGTAAGGATTTTAAGTTTTACTAACGTTTATTTTATTTTAAACCTTTACTATCTTCCCTTATTTTCCATTTCCGTCCAGAATAAACGCGAACAGATTTAGTATATGCAAATGGGGCTGCAAACTTTAGAAGTATTTAAGACATGGCTTTTATCCAAGAGAGAGGTGAAAGAGATTTTCTCGCAGCCTTTACCGCGCGTGTGATTTTCGTTGTCTGCCTTTAAGGCCAGAACTTAGTTCTCGCTGATATTTGACAACGTATTGTATTCTTTGACTTCTGCTCACTACATGCGTAGTATTAAAGGGCCAGTCTTCGCGTTACTAGTCTCTGTAAAGCATCTTAGTTCTTAATTAGTTCAGTTTATTTTCTTATTTTCTATGTTGTAGACCAAAATTATTGGTCTTTGTATCCCAAAGTGCGGGAGCTCTTGTACGCTGTGAGAATAAAAGGTAAATAAGAAACTAAACTATAATTAACTAAAGGAGACTAAGCCGAAAATCACAAGTATCTAACGTAGCTGGACCTTAATTTAAAGTAGCCGGTGATTATCAAAAGATACGTAATAATACGGCCAAGCGTAGCAGCTTCAGACTTAGCCCGAAGGCAAACACGGGCTACTTAGGAATCCCAGCTCTGTGTCACGAAGGCGTTTGCCGTTGTCGCCGCGTCCAGCTTGCAAAAGTGCAAGCTATATACCGGTTATCTTCAGTTGGTGCTTCATGTCACGATGCAGGGACAGAAATGCCTAAGTGAGTCCTGGAGACAAGATATGAGTTGGAGAGAGGTGTAAGGAAGTGAAACAAAGTCCATTTTGGCTTCGTAAAATAAGTGATGGGAATGAAGTCAAAATCGTGCTATATACTCAGATTCAGTTGAGATCTTGGATAGAGCAGATGTGAAAGCACATCTAAGCTTTATGCAGAAAAATTTTGGCTACCGTTGAGCATGAAAGCCGCAAATGGGCATAGTTGGTGATCCTTTGAAGAATCTCGTAGCTGAAAATTCCCACGTGGTTCATTATATTACATTCATGCGCTTCTTGATAGAAGCATTCATTGAGTTTTCTGAGAACACGCGCCAACGGTTCGATCTTAAGGTCGTCGTGAAGACATTTGTTACCTACATAGAAATGTGCATTTGTAATGATGCAAAAGTATCTGCTTTGTACCACTTGAAGCTTTTTAAGATCCTTATTGAAAATAGTTGCTATGCCGGCGAAGTGTGTGTCATCAGCTACGAGATTCTTCAAGAGGACCACCAACTATACCCATTTGCGGCTTTGATGCTCAACGATAGTCAAAATGTTTCTGCATAAAGCTTAAATGTGCTTTCACATCTGCTCTATCCAAGATCTCAACTGAATCTCTGTATCGCACGAGTGGTCTGATAACGGAGAGGTAAATAAGTCTCTTCCTATTCAGGTCCAGTGAAGAATATTTCCCAATAATTGAGAATAAGCATTTGATGATTTTACATTCCCTGTCACAAATATTATTGACATAATGTGTCCAAGTAAGACGGTTATTAAACAAATCCCCAAGATATTTGGCCTGGGAAACTACGGAAGTAAGTTGAGCCATCCTTAAATACTTCTTCTAACACATTTGCATTCAACGCGATCCCAAAACTCATTCTGGAAGGAAATTGTAAGTGGAAGCATGGATTGATAGGAAAGGGGACTTTGAAATTAAAATAACTGTCATAAAATTAAAATATACCTTACAACTTAATTACTTTTTTATTTATAAAGATGTTTGTAAAAAGTAACCAAGGAACAATTAACATTTGCATAATAGCTTTCAGAAATATTAGGAAGAGACAAACCCTTTTGAAGGATTAATAACACAAAACTTGCTTTAAATAAAATCAGACACATTCATCGGCTTTCACATATGTCAGAATAATCTCCTTTAAATAAACGACAAAATTGCTGAAACTATGTGATTCTTTGCATTTTAAATGAATGACTTGCAGCATAGTCATTTAATAAATGAATATATGAATTGCTGAGCTTTAATGCTTGCTTAAATATTTATTACTCTGAAGTATTTTACACGACACGGGGAGTCATTATGGCAATTTTGCACTCCAGTTAACAAAATTAAAGTTTCAAACCTGAAAATGGAGCCAGAAAGTTTCAAACTGCATAAACAGAGAATCAGTGTATTAATATTTTTGAAAGTAAGAATGTTATAAAAAGCATCAATATAAAGGTTTATCGAGATAAATTTTAATATTTCTTAGAGATATTATTTTGTACTGATTGAAAATTGAGGGAAAAGTACATAAAATTCATAGTTACATCTCTGATTCTACACATGTTAAATACTCTAGTTAATATAAATTTTGTCTAGACTGATTAGTAGAAATCTACATACAGTAAACCCTTGCCAAACGTGGGGTTTACATTGTTATTACATTGAGGGTACGGCGAAATCGCTTTCCGAGATGTTGACTTTCCGTGGAAATAATGGGTTAATAAGAAGAAGTAAAGTATTCAGGTGAATGTATAATTTAAACATTTTTCTAAATATTATTGTAATGAAAAGGAGGTAAAGAAACAAATTTCAATCGAACGGATTTTTATTAATGCTTCGTAAGAAAATGATAAAGCTACCTTTTAAAAAAGCTAGAGAATTTTACTTGAGGCAAAATCTGAAGCAAATATATATGCGTTTCTTGGTTAAAAGCTCAGAAATTTTCCATGCTTAACATAAAGTTTCCTCTTGTTTCTTCATTTGGGGCAATCTCCATTGCAAAATCAGACAGTTTTCATGTCTTTTCCAACAGTTCGTTTAACTTCTTGTAAGTTAACTTCTTGCTGTCTTCTTCAATATCACTGCTTTCATGCTGGCTGGTGTTTAAGATCAACCAATTCTTGGTTTGTCATTTCTAGATTATTTCTTTGATTTCTCTTTCCTTTATATCTCGAAATCCTTCGCCGCCAATTGTTTTTCTAACTTGTAGGATTTCTTTAGCTTCATTTTCAATCGACGTAAATCCTTTAAAAAGGTAATAACTCCTGGCCAAGGCTAATAATAACAATTATTCAGTGTTGATGAAGAAACGTTGAAGCTCGTATGAATGAAATTCTAGCACGGACAAATTAAAGGAAAGCAATTCAGATACCGCGCATATGTTAAATCGCATCGCACAAATCTGCTCTAGGCGAGGGTTTACTGTAAATAACTAAGTCAGATGAATACGAAGACCTTGAAACTTTATTGGCAGAAATAAGAGCTCTTACGGACAGAAAAATAATAGCTATAAATAACCCAAGGATAAAAACACAATTGAAGAATAATTCTTAACGATCAAAGGAATATCACAGATCACCAAAATCACATACCTGCAGTCACTGAGCAAAACGCTCGATATTGCAAAACAGACGAGAATTTTGATCCTACTGATTTACAACCGTGCACATCCTTTGCTTAAAAAATTTTCAAGGGGATAAGCATTTCTGGAAATTTCCAGATAAATCGAATATAGGGTTTCAGAAATTTATTTTTCTGAAATTTTCAGAATGCCGCCAAGTTGAAAGAATTCGCCAAATAGCGGTAATTTGACACAAAACATCATCGTAAAGGCCTGTTGGGAAGATTCTTTGCCCATATCCTTTGATTCTATTTCTATCCTAAAATTCCAGTGTCTATCAATTCAGAATTTAAAACTCTCTTTACACAGTGATTTTTAACATTGTGACAACTCAAAAAACAAAAAATAGAGAAATGATAATTCAAAAGCTAGTAATTAACTGCGAGTAAAAACAAATACTTAATAATATAAGAATTTATAAAAACTGCATTATGAACAAATAAGTGTTGTTGACGTAGAATTATTATTTCCTATTCATTACTAAATAACTACGAGTTCAAGTTACTACGAATAAATGAGTGCAGAATTGCATAACAATCATAAAGTGACAGCTTTCACGAAACATTCATGGAAATATCACTTGATATTTATACGCAAGATTAATTTATATGCATGTAAATAAGCCGCTGATGCTCAGGCCGCTGCATCGATTAAAATGTGCAGCAGAAAATTATCGTTGAAATATAGTAATTAGTTTAATGTTGACGTCACAGTACGTGGAATTTCATTGAATTTTACAAAACAAAATGGCACTCTTATGATAATGATAATCAGCTGCAGATCGTTGATTGCATTTTTTTCTGGCGTTTCTTAATTCTTGGAAAGCAGTGTAATTACACTGTATCAGAATTTTACTCAGAACCATACGTGAGGTTTTGCCTACAATTATTCAGGCTAATTTCAAACAACCCTTTATAGATTCATTATTCCAAGAAAATTGCGCCACAATATTTTTCGTTTCAATTTTTTGTCTGTCAGATATCTTTTCTAAAATGTGCATAACAACTGCTCTATTTTTCTTGAAAGGAAAAATCTACTGTTGCAAACCCAAATTCTTCAGTTTTATACCTATGTTTTGTTTCCAGTTAGTCTCAATAAATCATTAAGTTTTATCATGTATAGTTACTGAAATAACCAAATTTCTACAACGAATTCCATCTCTTAATATTTCGAATTCCTCTACTGAGTAACAGTCTGAATAATGAAGAATATAACAAACAATTCGAATATAACAAATAGGAATATAAAAAACAATCCGAATAATGAAGTAACCTGAAATTTATATTGTAAATGCGAGCCTAATATTTTAAATTCAACTTCCAGCTTGTTAAATTGAAAAACTGAGAAGATATTGGAAATTCTACATGTAAGAATTGATATTCTTATCCACATTTCTCAAAAAAAAAAAAAAAAAAAAAAAAAAAGAAAGCTACTTAAGGATTCCAACGTTAAACTAGTTCCCTCGAAGGGAACGGGAAATATCTCATTATCATTAATCTCAAATTTCATTCTGCTTTTCATGTAGTAAAAACTTAGTATCCTCTCTTAATCTATCGTTATTAAGAGGTAATGATATTTCCTCTGCGAATTCCTTTTTAAATTTTAATTTAACAATATTTTTACATCATGTTTGTTGAAATTTTTCTAACTTTGCTCGAATATTCGTAGATTACTTTTGTTTAATTAATGCATGATGTTAAAACTTTTCTGTCAAAATAATTTTTAAATAACAACACATGCAATCCTGCTTCTAAATATTACATCGATTCTTTGCAAAACAAAAAAAAAAAAATATGAGAAACTAGAAGATTGAAATATGCCAGAGAAAATAATTTTAATTAAGTAAACAAATCAGCAGATACGCTTGTAATAACAAAAGGCTTTTCTTTCAGTCCTGCATGAAATGCAGTTTCCTACTATACATACCATACAATAATAAATACAATAATAAAGTAAAGTCCATAATGAAAGAAACGAAAAATATCATATAACAAGATAAAAGGTTCAACATTAATTATTTTATCACTAATTTGCACGAAATTTGTTTCATGTTACATAAATATTTTTTTCTGCTATATAGCTTTAATTCATGACAGGTATTGTTCACGCACAGCAATATAATCAAAAGAATGGTGTTTTTACATGTGTAAGGTTTTAGTTAAACTAACCAAGTTTTACTTTAATTTAAATCTTTCTATCTCTTCTCTGTTTCAACTTTCCGTCAGAAGAAGCGCGCGTTTTCAGCTTATGCTAATTTTGAAGTAGAGCCAAGGACTATTTAAACCAGAGGTAGAAACCTCTCAGGGTGAGAGAGCTTTTTAGTCTCAAATCACGGTCATTCTGTTCGACGTTCCCCTGACCAGCTAGCAGTTAAATTATAAGCCATAGTGCTTGCTACGTGATTGCTTGAAATAAATTGAAGTGCGCTAGTATTAGTATTTCTTGCTACGCACCATTTAGTTAGAGGCCAACTCCGCGATTAGCTCTGTGAGCAAAGATTAATTAAATTTCTATTTAGCTTTAGTTTAAATTTATCTGATTGTTCATTTAGACCAAAGTGTGGTCTTTTACTTTCTGTATCCCTTTCGAGTTGGGAAGTGATTTGTAAATAATATTGATTTAATAAAAGAGGATTTTAAATCCCTTTCAAGTGCAGTTATTCTTAAGCACAGTACCTACAACCAGAACATAGCTGTATTCAGCTCCCTGTTCCAGATCAGGACTTAGAGACTTTTCAGCTGTTCACGAAGATGTTTGCCAAGAATACGCACAGAACACTCAGTCCTGACACATGGAGCAGGAAAACACAATTTCTGGTTGCCATTTTTATGTAAATGACCAACTATAACCAATTTACTAATCTGTCCTTCATTTTATTTCGATATGTTTGCTCTTTTTCCCATTTCCCATTGAAAAATACTTCGAAGAATCATTAGTTTTTTTTTCATATGCTGGAGACTTCAAAAATATGCAAGGCCCTGGCAAGGACTACAACTTAGACTCTCGAATACGCGCCGAGTGTGCTACCGTTATACCACGAAAGCATGCTGGAAGGAGAAAGAAAATACCTTATAACCTGTATACAAAAAGGAATGGTCTCTTATGCTGATTTTACAAGAGAGTATGATAGTATTGGAACCTTCACAATCTATGCTTCTTTGAAGAGAAGCCTTAAATAGAGCTAACATTGCTCAACTTTTAATTAAGCAATTTTTTTATCTGTTCTTTAAGTTTCTTGTTTGATAAATAACAGAAGATTCTAAGAAATGGTTAAATGACACTCTGATATTTTGGATGCTGTCCGATTAATAAAGGATGTTTTTGAAATCTCACCAACGTAATGAAAAAATTCGTTAATAAATCGAGACCAGTAGATTTGGAAATGTCAATTCTTGTGTGTAATTACGATTGTTTCGAATTACGTTTTCCCGCCATCTCCAATGCATCTAAATGTGTCTTTAATTTGCTTTAAGCAATTGTACTGTTTTTTTGCATGATTTAGGGCTTAATATGTTTGGTCCATTATTAGACGCAATAAGTATTAAAATTTATCAGTTTTATGTCTGACTAAATTTTCTAGGTTTCTAATTTCAAAATTAAGAATGATGTTAACTGCCTCACAGAATACTTAAATTTAGAACTTAAGCAGACTAATTAAGCACTGCGTAATCTGAGCTAGGGAATTATTTATAACTTATCTAGCATATCACATCTACCTTTTTTACCCTTTTCACTTTTTAACGTAGGACTATGTTTCTCTAATAGTTTAAAGGGAAAGCAAAAATTAAGAAGCTATTCGAGATGTGCGCGAATGGTTACATATTCGAAACTACAAATGTTACAATCAATCTAAATTAGCGGTTTTCAACCTTTTGACTAACGGGAACCATCTAAACAAAAAGTGAAAAACTTTAGTACCACCATACATTTTACAATGATTATTTTTTCAGTTTATCAATAGAAATATTAAAAAAAATATATTTTGCCATTTGCATAGCTTGTTGGCTATTTGTATTAAATATGCACACATAAAAAATGGAATTTAAATTGATTAAAAAATTTCATCTATTAAGATGAAAAACTAGTTAGCATTTTAATTTTAACTATCAAAATTTAAGTTAAATAACTTTCAATTCTAAAATTTATTATGAAATGTGGGCCTGATTAAAGAAGATCAATTTCTTTATGTCTGGTCATATTTCACTTAGCTTTAATCGTAAATTATGGTCCACTTTTAATTTTGTTCTGTATTTTTTTTCCAAATATTATAAGGTATTTCTCCCGCCTTCTTGGTGCAGTGATCAGAACGCTCGGCGAGTATTCGAGAGGTCCATGGTTTGAGTCCGGGCGAAGGCGTTGCTCATTTCTTCGAGTTCCTTGTTTCAAAAAATTCCAAAATGTCTCTATAGTGGCGCCTGAACTGAAAAATGTGGTGGATGATGATTCTTCACCACCAGGATTTGGCAATTAGGTTCGCTAATCTCCTGTCACTCTTTAAAAGGAGGAGTATATAAGGTATTTCCCCCGCTTTCCTGGCATGGTCAGCACGTTCAGCGCGTATTCGAGAGGTCCAAGGTTCGAATCTCGGCAAGGGCATTGCTCATTTTTCCCATCTTCCTGCTTCCAAATAAAACATAATATCTCTACAATATAACATGGAAAAAATCCTTGTTCACACAAATAGGTTGCGCAAAAAGGGTATAAAACGTTAATAGCTTTATTTGAAATGCCTGTAAGTTCTTATTTCCACTTCAGCCTAAAGTTAACAAGTGTGTTATTTTTGAAATCCTCAGTTAGAGTTCAATCATAAAAAAATTCCATGAATTGTTCTTTTCCTTCCCGAGATTTTTGAATTTAATGCTTGAAAATACTTAGTTTCCTTGCTTACCACCTATTTTACTCTTGCTTACTACCAGTGCTACGCGTACCACCGGATAAGAATCGCTGGTCTGAATGCATCATTAGATAGAAGAAACATCGCGTTAACAAACACATACATTGGAAAAAATTGGGTAAAATGTATATGCGTAGTAACGTGTCAAAAATAGCGAAATTTTGGTGAAGTCTGATCTCTGAGAGCATGCGTAATCGCGTGTGAGTCGCAAAGCCATATGGTAGACAGTCGCGCGTAGACAGTCAGTGTGTTCGGAAGGTGTTGCGACTTATGGAAATTTGGCAAGTGAAACAGATTGCGTACTGACAGAATTTACTGTTAAGCAGCGTAAGAGAATACAGGACAAGAAGCAAGCTATATTTGTAGGGTTGCTGTAATTGTTAAACTTAAGATTTATTTCTTGCATCCGTATACATTCATTCAGTTGTTAATTCCAGAGATTACTGTTAAGCAGAATTTACTGTTAAGAAATTTACTGTTACTGACATAATTTACTGTTAAGTAGCGTAAGAGAATACAGGACAAGAAGCAAGCTATATTTGTAGGGTTGCTGTAATTGTTAAACTCAAGGTTTATTTCTTGCATCCGTATACATTCATTCAGTTGTTAATTCAGGAGATTTGATCTTGTTTAGTGCATTGGTGAAATATTCCGAGATTACTTTATTGATCGATGAAGTGTTTACCTTAGAGGCCGATGTTCCTATTATTATGATGGGAGATTTCAATGTAGACGTCAAATGAAATGAAAAGATATTTGATTTTATGAAATATCATTTATATCTCAATATGGTTCCAAGTAACTGTCCAAGTATACTTGACAATATACGTATTTTTAGATTTAAACTTTACTAAGAATGTAACTGCAGACATCTTAAATTATGTATCTTATTTCTCATAATCATCGACTAATTTTGCATTGGTTCATTTTGAATGAATAAATGTAATAAATAGTAAAATAAACAAAAAAAAATCTGAAAGCTTTCAGATTTTACATTACACCCAAAGGGACTTTTTTAACGTTTTGTGTGTTACCTTTGTTTATTAAATATCATGTTCTTCGCACTTAAACAATAAAATTCAATTCAACAGCAACATCGCAAAATAATTTTAAAAGACCATATTTTTAGAATTTCCGATACACAGTCTCGCGCGCTAGAATAAAAATGTTTGTTTTTTCGTAGAGTGTTGTGATTCTGGCTTTAAAATTGTTCAGTTTCTTAATCAAAAACTCATAAATGCTTTCCAAAGTATGAAACAGGTAATAAAACAAATTCCAAATCTGGCCTTCCAGATGCGCATATTCGGGGGGTGGAAGCGTACGTTATTCAAAATTGGACAGCTCTAGGTAGCGTTGTTTTATCACAATGCTGGAAACATACATATATTTTTGCATATTTGTCATTTTTTTAATTTCTTTAAATATAATAAAGGGCGATAATATCTGGTGGCAACAGTTTGAAAAGAGAAATGCCACAAAATGCCCAAACGAAATTAATAGCCCTTCTAGGCTAACGCCCTTTGGGTTAAAAATAAAATAAAATAAAATATATACGCATATGCGTAAAATCGTTTGCTTGTTTATTTGTTCTACAACACCCTCACATTTCCGTTAGTAGTACTACATATTAAACTAAAACACTGAGCCCACTGTCAAATTTTTAATTATGTATGAACATTTTAGTTTCTTCATTCAATTATTTTTGCTCGTTTCTATGTTCTTATAGGGAGCAAAATTATGACGCCGATTGATCCATTCATCTTTTACCATTTTACATTTGTTACATTTACGAAGTATTTGCGCTTGTATGTTCTGGTTGAGAACCTTTCATTATCACTTAGGAAATGCAATACACTATTGGATAATTTTGTTGGATAATTTTGACCGTATGTAAAATAAAAAACTGCAAGCTGCATCATATACTCTCGTATCATAAAAAATAAAAGATACACAAATCTTCATAAACTAGACTATTTGAATGGCTAAAACTTTAGTTAAGCATAAATTTTTAAGTTATTAAGACATTATTGCTTATAGATGATTAAAAGTAATATCGCAGACGCGAAAACAGAAGGCTTTCAAACCGTGATTATCAAAAAGAATTAAGTAAATTGAATGTTCATTTATATGTTATTTCTCTGCACATTATCATTCAGACACTGCATATATATGAAAGAAGTGATGGAAAAGAATACCATATACATCCAAAATCATGGTATCTATGTAATAGTGGTTTAAATATTTGGGGTGAAAACTCATAATTTTGCTCGCAGACGAAAGTCACACAGAGTAAACTTAACCGTGACCTTTGAAAAAAAGTTCATTCTTTATAAAGATCACAATTTGACACCATTTAGATTTTTTCTATGACAACATGAGCCCTTTAGAAGATTTTCTATGGCATTCATCAGAATTAACCCCAACAGATACGTTCTGTGGAACTTTGTGATGGAAAACATGTATCGAATGGTTGTGGTCAATGTCAAATTTGCATGGCCGGATAATGGAGGCGATAGGACGATAGAATTGCTCGCCCCAAGGATGCTTTCAAGCAAATGGAATGGGATAAAGGATCGCCCAGACATAGTCCAAGCTAACAGCCCTCACATAAATGGCTCACTAAAATTTTATGAGTAATTATTTCCATCTATATAGCCCCAATAAAATACATAGATTGATTTCGGATATATGTGTAGCTCCTTTACATTAATTCTTTCCCTCGAAATCCGTTTATGTTATTTCTACATTATCATTTCCATTTGTTCCTTGAAATATTACTACTATACTAATGGAAGTCATTTACGGGTGTGCAAAGATTTCCTCTTCAGTCACATCTGGCCAGTGGCGGCTCGTAATAAGCACTGTGGAACTGCAGCACCCCCTGTTTCCACTTATTATTATTTTTAATATTTAATATAATGAGCCCTTTTTTGTTTAATTCTTTTTTTATACTTCTACAACATGTAATCCTTAAACTTAATGTCAGTAGCCATCCTCCAGTTTATGAAAAAGGTACGAAAGGTTTTGTATGGAACTGCGCTTCACAAGGCTGTTCTGCGCAAGCGCGCACAGAAAGCAGCACTGTCGCTCTTGCAGTGCCGAAATTCTGAAAACGTGATTATTTCTTACTCCGCGCGTGTGGCATTTGGCTGTTCTGCGCATGCGCTCTTAGGAAGCTCTTACGAGGCTGAGAGGGAGAAGAGCACTGTCGCTTTTGCAGTGCCGAATCTGGAGTGTCGTGGGGAGCTGGTTCTTTTTTTTTACTGCGCGTGTGCTGTGTTTAAAAATCATACACCATATTCTTGGTTAGATTATTTTTCAGCTATTCTATTTGATTACTTTTTTTTTCGGTTCTTTTATTTTACAGAAAACTTTAACCATGTCCTTGCATCCTCCAGTAATAAATTCCGTGACTGTACGTGAACTTCAAGAGCTTTCGTTTTCGTGCGCTGGCAATGCTTTGAATGTAGAAAAATTTCCTCAGTTGTCATCCAGAGATCGAGGAAAAAATTATTGATCTCTTCGCGCAAATTAAAACAAGAAGAATGGATTTCATTTTTAAATGAATAGGTAAAGCTTGAACTGTAACAATCTAAGTTAAAGTAATTAAGAAATGTTTAATTTTTCTTTTGTAAAATTTCATGGAAGTTTCAAAATAAATTTTCTCTTTATACATGTTTGTTTCCCTTTACACAGGTTTAAAACAAAGGTTAAATTTTTTTGGAACAGCACCCCCACTTACTTTAGCTATGAGCCGCCATTGCATATGGCCCAAAATTTTGTGATAACTGAAGAAAAATATTAATTTTACTTTTTAGAGCATTTCGCTAAGTACAGTTTAAAATTACTTATGCATTGCCATTTATGTTGTTACGCATTTTGTATTTATTTAGCTATTTATTTAGAATTGTAATTAAAATTGTTTTCATTTTCCCGTGCAACGCAGACGATTTTTGAAGAGAAAGCTACGGCGGAAAAGTAAAAATAAAAGAGCGCGTAAATGTAATATTTAATAACTAAATATCTCGTAATTGCTGTTGCCATCCAGAAATATCGAGAAAATACGTTTAGAATGTTCTAGTGAATAATTAAAAGGCTTACAAAAGCCGAATTAAAACACTTCAGCTCAGTTGCAGCTGTTTTAAGCGAACTGTTGTTTACCTAATGCTGCTATTGATTGTAGAGAATTCGCTGTGAGATAGAATTAGTTTCGCTGTTTTCGACTTGAGTTCTGTTTAACGTTTGAGATTTAACTTTTTAACGACTTGTGCATTCAATCCATTACGAAATCGTACCCACGGAATAATATTTTTGAACACATATTATGCAACAAAATTAATAAATACAGAAAATCATACCATCTAAAAGTCCAAAAATTATTCCTTCTATTTAACGCAGCCATAGAGATGGCCTGATATAATTTTTTTTTCAAAGTCTTTTTATGTGCTCGATGGTGTAAATTTTTAATTATACTTTTTTTTTCAAAAATCCGATTTTTCATCGTTTAAAATTAAGAGCTGCTAGCAATGAAGATCCAAATCTTTGAATTTAAATAATCAGTCTTTGTAAGTAGTCAATAGCAAAATCGAGGAAACAAGAAAAAGTCAAAATCTTCTAAATTACACTAGAACTTTCGAAAATCGTTCACTTTGCAAATTAATTTTGAGCCATCCCAGAACGATTTTCTGCACTCGCTAATTTAAATTTTAAAGAGTAAATATATCAAAATAATTGAGTTTTCAGCAAAACATATCTACATCGAACTTAGATTTTAGGCCAAACAACAGTTTTTTGCTTTTTTGACCTCTAGTGATCTGGTGAATCTTGCTACTTGCTTGATACTTCTGTATAGTTTTAAAGTTAATTCTGATGCTTTAATACGTACGCTGCGAAAAAAAAGGCGGGGGGGGGAATGTTTTATACCTACCGTTTTACTTTGCCGACTGACGGAATCCAACTTGTCTCGAAAGCGCGGCATAGCATATGTATTAGATTTATACATTCACTTCCAAAACGTAAGCACGAAGATGTAAAATGCAAAAAAATCAACAAATACTGCTTTGATTGACACAAGATTCGGAAGGAAAGTAGCATGTATAAAACAAAATCAATAATTATATACAGAAATGAAAATAAAATTAAATTTTTGTAAGTTATCAGATAATGACATACTGGAGAGTTAAACAGAATTATGTATAAAGTGAAAATAAACAGCATAAAATGAAAAAAAGGACATTAATATAGTATGTGATCCAACCTCATCTGTATACAAAGTTTACACCTTGTGACCATGCTTTCAATCAATGGTCAACCACCGCAGAATTAAGCAATCGCCATTTTTCTTGTAGAGCAGTTTTCAGCTCAATAAGAGTGAAAATGGAGGTAGGAAACATGAAGATACAGCACGGCCGAGAGCATTCCAAAGATTTTCAATGGGATTAAGATCGGGCGAATATGCTGGCCACGCCATACGCGCAATCGCTTCACTCTCTAGGTAGTCAGCTTTATGGGGACGTCCATTAAAACAAAAATAGGGCCAACAGCTGCAGCGTACAACCTCACAATGGGTTCTAGGACTTCATCTCGATACCGGACAGCCGTCAAAGAACTCCGTTTGAAGATGCGCAGGTCGGTGCGATATCCTAATGAAATCCCTGCCCACACCATAATGCTTCCGCCTCGGAAAGCGTGATGTTTTGGGACTGATTGCGTGTTCGTTGTTCACGCCATTTACTTATATGTTGTCATCTGGCTCCAGAGCAAATCTTGACTCATCAGTAAACATGACATTGCCCCAGTCAGACACATTCCAATTCACATGTTCCCGGAACCACTGTAATCGTGTCCCTCTTAATTGGACGGATAGAGGAACGCAAACTCGAGGTACCCAGGCGTACAGTAGCAGCAGATATCGCCTTACCAATGGACGCTGTAATCATAGATGTCACACGTGTGGATGTCGCTCTGCTATTCCGCTTGGCTACAATATATCGATCTTCCGCAGGAGTTGTAACCCTTGGGCAACCGGTTACGGGCCTTCGGACAACTGTCTGTGTGGTTTGGAATTGTTTCCATAAGCGTGAAATTACAGAATGATGAACGCCGAAGAAAAGAGCAACATCTGTGATCGACCGTCCTGCTTCAATGTGCCCCACAGCACGCCAGCACTTAGAATCTTCCATTCGTCTTCTGGAAGTCATAGAAACACGTATGTCTTGAAAACAAATTGTACGAAAGTTTTAATCACCTTCTATCAGCACTTGCAATCAACTTCTGTAACCCTTCATAAAGCTGGCTTCTTATAAGACTGCTTTGTTTGCATATTTCTTGACATGAAAGCGCGATTCGCTGTTACCTAACATATTTGCATACTTCCACCTAACTCTGCAGCAAATTGCATCCTCTTCAATTCTGATTGGCTTCCGGAAATTACCATTTTCCTCTCCGTGCTTAACTTTTGGGACACAAAAATGAACTTTTCTGAAATGGCGTCCCAATTTGTGATATTTTCATATTTCGATTCTATGACTCAATTTAAGACAAATTTCGATGTTTTGTAACTATTTTTACAAAACTTCGCAGTTTTTTACATACTTCGCACGAGTAGATTTTAAACAATTTAGCTCTCAAAATTTTAGCTCCTCAATGTTAATTGAATTTGGTATATATTTATTAATCTCTCACTTTTATTAGACTTATTTAATTCTTCCTTTCACATTTCGAAATTTAAATTCATTCTAAATACACTCATGTCCATAAATTAAGGATAATGCAAAATCAGGCAATGAAGAGTTAGAAGCAAAACAAATTTGACTTATTTGTAAAGCTTATTTATTAAACAAAAGTTAAAGAGCCAAAAAAGATGCTACATGTTTGATATTATTAAAAAAATTAGCGATTTTTTTCTCGCTGGAGCAAAGTACAGAAAAACCTATTTACAAAAAACCAATATTACATGGTTGGTATGATTGTTAACACATTGTATGTCTCCCAGACGATGCAATACAGTCCGTACAACGCCTAGGCATGCTGAGTATCAAATTCATTGGGAGGTATTACACCGCTCAAAATCAATCATTGGGAGGTATTACACCGCTCAAAAAGCAATGATCTCCGAAGTTCCGGTGGACATGTTGGAGGAGGTTGACAGGCTGCAACTCGTCAGCCAAGCAACACATACTCTACTGGATTCAAGTCCGGTTAGAATGCTGTCCAGTCCATACGGGTGATATCCTCCGATATAAGGCATTCTCTTACGATGTTTGCACGGTGAGAACGGGCGTTGATATCCATAAACACAAATTTTGCGCCCATGACGCCCCGAAACAAACGTACACGTTGTTCCAGAATGACGTCCCAATAGATTTGGCTTGTGATTGTTCCAATTTGAACATGCAGGTCAGTTCTGGAACCCAGAATAATTCCATCCCAAACGAGCACTCCTGCACCAACGTAAAGGTGTCGTTCAATGATGTTTTCTTGGTGTTAACGGGTACCTGGAGCTCTCCATATGAAAGTCCGGCGAGAATCAGACTGCAAGCCAAATCTGGACTCGTCGGAAAACATCACACAAGCCCACTGTTGCTGTGTCCACAATGCATGCTCTCTACTCCAGGCTAACCGCAGGCGACAGTGAGTTGCAGTAAGCGGAACGCATCTGACAGGTGTACGAGCATATAGACCAATTTGCCCTAAGCGTCTGTACACGGTCTGCCTTGAAATTGTCGTACCAGTGGCTGAAGATAGCTGACGAGACGAGTCTGAGGCTGTGCTCCGCCTGTTGCTTTTGGCAGTAACTGCCAAATACCTGTCCTCATTCGGCGTTGTAACTCTGGGGCGACCTGTGCTGCAACGTCTACTCACGTTACCATCATCTTGGAAACATTGCTAAAGCCTGGAGATGACACTCCGGGCAATTCCAAGTTCGTCTGATACTTCCAGTTGGGTACGCCCACATTCCAGACGGCCGATAATTTTACCACGTAAAAAATCATCCAAATGCGTCCTTTGTGTCATAACTATTCTGTTATTGCACTGAAATGCTTATAAAGCGCCTGTGAACAATTTTATTTCTTTGTCTGTATTCCTTATATATCACTCTCTTACACTCTCGTCATTGTGACGTACCATCGGTATCATCTGGTTACTTCCTGAAATTTGCATATGATTCTTAAAGATGTGTGTAGTGATTTTACAGGTGATTTATTTATTTTAGATTACGATTTCCGCGTGGCTCCGAATTATCCTTAATTTATGGACATGAGTGCAAATTTTGTCTATTTTTTATGATTTATTATTAAAATTTTTATTTTAAAAAAATTTTGTTAATTTTTTTTCAAAAAAATAAGAATTATAATCAAATTTTCAAAAAAATAAGAATTATATATATATAAAATTTTTGCCATCATCTAAGATTTCTAAGCATACCTGCAAAAAATAGATTTTTATTCAATTCCTAACATGTACGTGAATTTACATTTGGTGCGTTTTGAAATTTGGCCTATTTATTATAAGCGATAATAGCGAAAATGTGGTTTACGAACTCTATTAAAATTGTTTTTAACTATGAACGATGACTTTTTTTTTCCGCTCGGGGGCAATTTAAAAACAGGAAAGGAAAATGGTTTGCTATAAATTAAGAAGTTTCCCAAATGAATTTATTCTTGGCGTAAATTGAAAAAAATCCGCCAAATTAAATTTTCAAATTTTTCTGTAACTTTCTCACCAAATATTATAAAATTTATTATCTAGGCATAATTTTAGTGGTAGAATCAAAATATCGAAAAATGTGGTTTGTTATTCCAAAAAAAGTCCGACTTTGTTTCAAAATACCTATGTTAAGACAATATTATACACTCACGTTTGTGAAAATTGCAACACCATGAAGGACTTACGCGAATGAGCTGAAATTTTCAGGAAATACAAAGTAGCGCATGATATGCAAATGATTAGAATTGCAAATCCGTAGCGCATGCGTATGATGAGCAGCGCCCTCTGAACGGCTGATGGATCCGAATAAATAGACGGCTGTAGCGAGGCGTGTATGGTTATCGGTGGTTATCTGCTAGTGGTAAACGTTAACTCAATCTGTACTTATGCCTCGTCGACGAAAGAGAGCGAGATTTGAACAACTTACAGAGTTTGAACGAGGGAGAATCATCGGCCTTCGTGAAGCTGGATTGTCGTATCGTGCAGTAGCCTCTCGTGTGCAGCGTAACAGCAGCACAGTGATGCGCGTTTGGAAGCAGTGGACGGACGAGTGTCGGACAACTCGGAAATCCGGGAGTGGACCCCGAAATGTGACGTCAGCTCGCGATGATAGACACCTGGTCCGCATGGCGCGGACGGACCGTACAGCTTCCTCTAGACAATTGGCAGCACTGTGGTCAATAGCTACAGGTGTTTCATTGTGTGCTTCATCAATTCGTAGACGTCTGCTGCAGTGTGGACTGCGCGCACGGACTCCTTTATACAGGATCCCCCTAACGCACGACCATCGCCGCCTGCGGCTACAATGGGCCAATCAGCATAGAGACTGGCGTGCTGATTGGCAGCATGTCGTGTTTTCTGACGAATCCCGCTTTAATTTGTGGTACCATGATGGCCGCATTCGTGTCAGACGCTATGCCGGTGAACGCCACCTTCCGGAGTGCATTATCGAACGCCACAGTGGACGAACACCCGGAGTTATGGTCTGGGGCGCCATAGCATATCATAGACGATCTCAATTGCTACGAATTGTGGGCAATCTGAACAGCAACCGGTATATCCGTGAAGTTCTACAGCCCGAAGCTGTTCCCTTCCTTCAAAGCTTGCCAGGCGCTGTATTTCAACAGGACAATGCCCGCCCTCATACTGCTCGGATTGTTAAATCCTTCTTTGCAGCGCAGCAGGTACAGCTTCTTCCTTGGCCTGCGTGTTCCCCGGATATGTCGCCAATTGAACATGTGTGGGATGTCATTGGTCGGCGTCTTGCTCGTGATCCTCGTCCTGTTGCGTCTGCAGACGAACTTTGGGTACGCGTACAAACGATATGGAATGCTCTTCCTCAGTCAGACATTCAAACTTTGTTTGACTCCATGCCACGTCGTGTAGCAGCACTTATTGCGGCGCGTGGTGGCCACACAAAATACCGATTCTGATCTCTTGTTCTTGTTTGTTTGCTTTGAACATTTAATCATTTATTTGTACCACTACCACTCAACTGTGTATTAAATTGCATTCAATTATGACGATTCTTTCTTGGTGTTGCAATTTTCACAAACGTGAGTGTATATAAATCTAGTATGCAACCTAAGTCGAGCTTTCGAGATATGAAAAACGCAATTTGAATTTCGTCAATCTGCCGAACGGGAGCTATAGAACTGTCCTTTTCTTTTTTTTTGCGTAGTGTACATACCGCGAACCTCTACTTTTAAAGGGAAGCCCTCTTTTTCTCCTGTAGTATTTAAAACATGCAAACTCAAAGGTATTTTTTATTCTAGGTTTTTAAAACTTTAAAATTCGAAGCAAGTATAAAATATTTTACTTTTATGGATTTTTTTTCCAAAGTTAGGGCCAAAGTTTCTCTTCCGTAGTCGAAGAAACCATCAGAGCTATCCCAAAGTAACTAGTCTAGTTTAAAGTGGGCATATATGGTCGTCTTTTTTTAGATTAAATAATATAAAGAAAATTGTAAATTTAAAACTTTAATAGAGTTCTGAATATTTAGACACTTTAATAAAGAACAGTTGAAATTTTTACGTGAACTAACGTAATGGAAAATGAAAACAAAATATTGCAGAGGAGAAGCTAAACATTTATTTTTGTTAAATTCCTTTGTTTCTAACTGAGCTTTTTTATTAGAATATGTAAAAATTTTTATTTGAATTAGTGTTCATTTAGTTACTGAGAAATAAACTGAAAAAAAAAATTCTTATCTTTTTCACTTAAAATTATAGATTATTAAACTCGGGATATATAATGGGAGCGAAAGTACGACATTTTAAATAATTTTAAAACTATTTTTTAAGGTAGTCAGGGCATAAATAGGATGACACGACCCCTCAAAGAAAAGATTTCCGAATCGTTTAAAAGAAACTGAATTTTTTATTCTACATTTCATCCCCGCACTTGATTATCAAATTTATGAACAACATAATTTGGTCGCACATCCAAAACTTAATTAAATTTTGTAGCATAAAAAGTATAAAAAAAAATTAGTTTCTTTCTTTTTTCAGTTCGCCAACCCCCAAAAAGAACATTAGGTTTTAAAATATGTTAATTAAATTGGCATACTTTCATACAATTTTTATAAAGTTGAAACTATGAATACATGTTCGGGTAAAAATGAAATGTACATTTTGTGTAAGTAATTTTCATTAAATATGCGAAACTACAATTTATTTTCATGAAATATAAAACGTGTATTATGTGAAATATAATTTGCATCAGTAGCATCTATGACACTAAGAGATTAGAAAGGGGTGCTTTCCTAGCAGTCTTTGCCCCCAAGCCTCCGGTATTGTAAATCGTGTTTTGAATATTTGAACCAGTTTATTATACTTTCGCTCCGTCAGTTAAGTTATACGATTAAGCATTTATTGTCAGAAGTATGCTGCTGCAGGTTACGGAATCATGGCTAAGCTCATGAAGTCTGTCTTCTTAAGGAGATGACAGTGTATGGATGATTGTGTATTGTACACTGCGCAAAAAAAAAAAAAAAAAAAAAAAGGATTGCGGGACAGTGCTATATCTACCGTTCCCTACTGGGCCGATTGACAAAATTCAAATTCCGCTTTTCTTGTCTCGAAAACGTGACTTAGGATATGCATTAGATTTTTAAGTTTTGTTCTAACATAGGTATTTTCACACAAAATCGGACTTTTTATGAAATTACATCCCACCTTTTTTTCCATATTTCGATTCTACGACTCAAATTATAACTAAATATTAAATTTTGTAAAATTTGGTGCAAAATTTACGGAGAAATTCAAAAATTTCACATGTCACATTTTTTTTTTTCAGTTTACGCCAAGAATAATTCACTTGGAGAACTTCGTAATTTATAGTAACCTATTTTCTTTTCATTTTTTTATTGTATACGAGAGGAGAAAAAGTCACGTTCATTATTTTCAAATAAATTTAACAAAGTGCTTAAACCACATTTGGCATTATTAATCGCTTGTAACGAATATGCCAAATTTCAAAACACGCCAATGTGTAAATTCACGTATATCTTAGAAATTCTGAATAAAAGTCTCTAATTTTTTGTGTGCTTAGAAATACAAGTGTGCTTAGAATACATCTAATCTAATTCTAATAAATCTAAGTGTGCTTAGAAATACATCTACTTTAAGATGATGTTAAACATTGTACGGATAATACAAAAATACAAAAAGCTTTTCAAAAAATTAAGAAAAATTATTTAAAAATACAAATTTAAAAAGAAATCATAGAAAATATGCGAATTTTATTTGGATTGAACCCAAATTTCGAATTCTGGAAGAAGGAATCAAGTACTTTTAATAAAAAAAGCGATACTAATAAATATATATCAAATTTAATTAACATTGAGGAGCTAATCTTTTAAAAACTACCCGTGCGATTTTTACAAAACTTGGCAGTTTGGAATAATTGGAGTCGTAGAATAGAAATATGGAAAAACATTGGCATGTCATTTCAGAAAAAGTCCGATTTGGGGGTCAAAATACCTATATTAGAACACTGCTATATATAAATCTAATACATATCCTAAGTGGTGCTTTCGAGACAGGAAAAAAGGCAAGCTGAATTTCATCAATCGGCCCAGTAGAAAGGGAGATATAAACTGTCTTTTTTTTTTCGCAGTGTACCTAAGCGAATACCTGTAATGCATTGTAGAGGATTTTCTAAAACTACTGGCTCAAATCCACGTTACACATTAAAAAACCACGAGAACTATCATGCAGCCAGCCCGTCCTCTAACACTTAAGTCTGAGTCCAAATCTCATTGTTTAACGATGTCATCGCTTGGCTGGTGTTAGGCAATACCGACATCGGATTTTAAATTTGGTTTAGTTTATGCGATTGCGGCAAAACCTTGAGGGCTACCTGTATAAAAGAAGGGATACATTCATGGAGGACTTTCTAAGGGAAACTGGCTCGTATGCATGTTACATATGGGGAAAACGGTTGTAGGAAAAAATGTCACCTGGAAAATAAGGAACGGAAAGATAGGCACCGGAAAATTAGGAAGCGGAAAATAAGTCACCATTCTTTTGCAATGGGAAAAATAAAGAATATTTAGAAATATCACCAAGATGGGAGATAAAAGTTTTATCATAACAACCATACCTGCGGAATAGGGAAATCTTCTGACAATGATTGAAAGAAGATAAGCGAGCTGCTGGCCTGTCCGATGGTAAAAATAGAGGGTTGACCAGCGGGTCATGGTCATTAGTGATTGTTCCCCTCGTACCCCATGTTGTAGTTATAGCCTTAAGCTGTGATTCAGGGGTGAAACATTGTCGCATAACTGAGCGTTAAAAGCAGTATTATAACAAACCATTGTAGATGAAATTTAGTCACAGTTTGCGATAAGAATATTAAAACCTGCTATCGAAATGACCTTGCTCGGCTGCAGCTAGCTCAACGTCTTACCCTTAAAACCTCTCTCGAGAGAGCACGCTATAACCCTGCCGGTTAAATTAGAATTTGGCAGGTTTCCTCAACTCCGATTGGCGACATTATTTGGCGAGATTTTAGAGTTCCTTTTTTTCCCCTTCCTTATTTTCCGGGTGACATTTTTTCCGTTCCTTATTTTCTGGGGGCTTGCTTTCCGTTTCCTTTTTTTTCGGGTGACATTTTTTCCGCACACCGAGGAAAACAACGAAAACGCCAGTTTTCGTGCAGTCAGTTCGTTCGCCGGATTCGAACCTCGGACCTAACTACCAATGTTCAGCAACTTTACTGCTCGGCCGTTGGTGGGCTTGGTGTTAAGGAGATTATTGTGTTTTAATGCTTGTCAACCATAAAAATAAATAATGTTTATGCATATTATGTAATGTATACTATTTGTACACCTATGGATTTTTTCCTAAACGGTCTGTTCTAGATTGAACAGTTTAAACATTTAATTCAATGCAATGTAATGAATAACTTTAAATGAATATAAAGATTTTATGGAAGCTTCCTGATATAGTCAAAAACCTAAAGTACTGTTGGGTTAAATAAAATATAGAAAGAAGGACTGTAAATTAAGTATTTTTTATATACAGAGTTAGATCGCCTGTACCACAAATTTACAATGAGATTTTAATACAAGATTAGGAATAAAAAACATAATTCAACATTATCATGAAACGATTTTTTCAATAAATAGTCCTAACTGATTAATTTTAATATTAAAAGAATTTAAATTCTAAAAGCTTTCAGATTTTATATTACGCCCAAAGAGGCTTTTTTTAACGTTTTGTACGTTACTTTTATTTCATGCTTTCATTCAAGCTAATCATGCAACAGTAATGCACATTTTTACAGAATTAAGATGTTAAAAGGGCGCTTAAGTTAAATAAAGCCAATTATTTCATGAAAGCTAAAAAATACGAAAAAAAAGAAAATTCTAAAGCTTTCAAATTTTACATTACGCCCAAAGCGGCGTTTATTTAATGCTTAATGTGAGTTGATTTTATTTATTAAATATCATATTCTACGCACTTGAACCATAAAATTCAATTCAACAACAATATCTGGATATAAATTTTCATTTTACTTTTCTTTTTCATACTGTGTATGGCCCAATAGCGGCCGAGCGGTAAAAACGCTGAACACTGGTAGTTCGGTTCCGAGGTTCGAATCCCGCGAACGGGCTGGCTGCCTGGACGTTTTGGTGGTTTTCCCCATGTGTAACGTGTATACGAGCCAGTTTCCCTTAGAAAGTCCTCCACGAAGGCATCCCTCCCCTTAGGCAGATAGCCTTCGTGTGCTTTGCCATAATTGAATAACCTAATCTTTTCCATACTGTGTTGCCATTGCTCGTATTAGAATCGTTGAGTTTGTTAATCAAAAATTCTTTAAAGTTTAGAAAGTATGAAATAGATAAAAGAACAAATTCCATATTCCAAATTTGGGCTTCCGGATGCCCATATTCGAGTGAAGGTCTACGTTATTCAAAATTTGGTGTATTTAGGTAACGTTGGTCTTTCACAATTCAAGAAACATGCATACATTCATTCAAATTCTTCATCATTTAATGTCTTTAAATATAATGCAAGGCTCTAATATTTTGTAAACTGGATGGCTCTAGGTACATCTGTTTTATCACAGCGCATACATACATTTAGACAGAATCTTCATTATTTAATTTCTTTAAAGATAATACAGGGCTCTAATGTTTGGTGGCAACAGTATGAAAAGTAGGACGTCGATTATAGCGGACGACGAAAAACGCCAAAATGAAATTAATAGCCCTTCTAGGCAAACTGCTCCTTTGGGCTAATGAATAATTACGAGAAAGTAATAAAATTATCAAACACAATTAAAGAAGAAAAACAAAAGCTTTTCTTTTTTTTAATTTTTTCCGCTCACACCTTTTACTTTTATTGCAAAATACATTTCAATTTTTCTTATTCATAAAATATTTCCAACATAGAATTTAGCTGGAAAAGAAAATGTTAGCCCGAAAGTTTCGATAATGTTCTGAATGTTTAATATGTAAAGCGTAGATATTAAGGCCGATGTTGAAATCATAGCAAATGTTTCACACTTTCTCTAGAAAGAAAAAAACAATTCATAAATAAATTATTGGATCAAAATCTTTTCTAAATCAAATAGCACTTTTCACCCTCTGGCGTTATTTGATGTTTGGAAACTAATTCAGAATAACCGATATAAAGAATCCAGAATTCTAACAAGCAAATTGTCTTTTTACACATCAATAACTACATTCTATATTTCATAAGATTTATTTGTTTTTATCCTTTCCATTGTTCATCAGACTGCTTCCAGTTGAGAAAAAGACTGAAATTGGAATATTGTACAAATTTTATTAGCCCCCAGAAGGGCTATTAATTTCGTTTGGGCTTTTTGGCATTCGTTCACTATAAATGTTGGCTCCCTTTTCAAACTGTTGCCACCAAATATCAGAGCCCTGTATTATATTTATAGAAATTAAATGATGAATAATCTGCATAAATCTAGGTATGTTTCTCGCATTGTGATAAAACAACGGTACTTAGAGCCATCGAATTTTGAATATTGAATGTTTCCATCCGAATATCGGCATCTGCAAGCCAAATTTGAAATTCGAAATTTGTTTTATTATCGATTTCATATTTTTCAAAACTTTGAATGAATTCATGATTAACAAACTCAAGGATTTCAAAGCGAGAAATTGCAACGTCGTACAGAAGAAAACATTTTTATCTCCAGTACCTGAGACTGTGTATCGGAAATTCTAAAGATATGCTCATTTAAAATTATTTCGCGATATTGCTGTTGAACTGAATTTTATGCCTTAAGTGCAAAGAACATGATATTTAATAATTAATGGAAACATGCAAAACGTTAAATAATCGCTCCTTTTGGTGTAATGTAATTTTTTTTTGTTTGCTCTTCTATTGCGTATATATATAAAGAAGAAAGTCTGCTTGTTTGTCCTCTAATAACTCTGTCACTACTATAGCTATCATGACCAAACTTCTTACAATTCCCTGGAAAAATCAATGTGCACTTTTTTCCCAAAAAAATTAGCTAAAATCAGAGATATTGATTAAAAACTCTGTAAAACGATAATTTTCGCCGTCATTTTTCTGAGTGGCAACAGTTTCGCAAGCTGGAGATAAAAATCTGCTTCATTTCGAAAGGTATTGCTACTGCTCGCTTTCAAATCGTAGAGTTGTTAATAAAAAATTTCTAAGTTTTACGATGAAATAAAAATAGCATTGCCAAACATTAAATACATTATTCCCGATTCCAAAAATTCGTCGGAAGCCATTTTGGCTATTCCCATCTGCGTACGACTTCGTACAGTCGGATCAAATAATAATTAAAAACTCTGAAAGCGCTCATTTTCGGACTCATTTTCCCCAGTGGCAACAGTCTCGCGCGTTGGAGATAAAAATGATTCATTTCGAAAAGTGTTGCTACAGCTCGCTTTCAAATCGTAGAGTTTGTAAATCAAAAATTTGTAAGTTGTACAAAATCTATACACAGAAAAATGTCTGTGTGTGTTTTTGTCTGTTCGCGTTATTGATTTCTGACCAATGTTTTGCCATTTAATCAACTAAAATTGAACATAGGTGAAATATTGGACGGAACTTAAGCTTTTATGACGATTTCATTAGAAAGACGAAAATCATTAAAACCTGCTTGCCATTGTTGCTGTAATAATGAAAGAGACTTAGCTTACTTTTATATTGAAATTTTTATATGGGTTCCATATCGCATCCGATTGAAAAATGTATGACTATGAATCGTATTTTTTTGCATCGTTATTAGAGAAAGATTGCAGCGGTATCATTCTCTCTGTTAGATACATTACTCTCAATCTAACTTAACTGGCATCGAATACTTCCGCTAGTTTCATATAATTTTAAAGTCCATATTTCAGAAGAGTTTCAGAAATCGTTTAAACTATACTCAGATCTGGAAAATGAGTAAGGCAAGTCAGGCACTGACCTCAAGTGAATGACTATCAAGATTGACAGCTTAGCTATGAAAAATTAGATATGTCTTTAAGAAAGAAATTATGACTGTTAATTTTCAATTTCCACCTTCGTAATGCATTGAAAAGCCCAGCTTTAAAACATCATAGGAAAAGGTACTTTAAATTCTTGAAACTGCGTTTTATTCTCAACCATATCAAGCCGAGTGTCTAATTTTTGTTAGTAATCTGCTTAGTCAATCTGTTGCTTTTTCATAGTATATATTTATCTTTCATCGGTGTAAAAAAATTGAATAAAAAAATCTGAAACCTTCAGATTTTACATTGCGCCCAACGGGGCGTTTTTTAACGTTTTTTGGGTTACCTTTATTTACTAAAAATCGTGTTCTTAGCCCTTAAACCATAAAATTCAATTTAACAGCAATATCACAAAATAATTTAGAAAGAGCCTATCTTTAGATTTTCCGATACACACACTCGCGCGCTGGATATAAAAATATTGATTTTTTTTCCGTACAGTGTTGCCTTTGTATGCTTAGAAATCAGTACGTTTGATAATCAAAAATTCGTTAAAGGTTTACAAAATATGAAATAGACTATAAGAAATTTTTAATTCCAAATTTGCGCTTTCAGATACCCATATTCGAGTGGAGGACTACGTTATTCAAAATTTGATGTCTCGAGGTATCATTGGGGTTTTATCAGTGGTAGAAACATACATACTGTAACGTTTCCGAGCTTTTATGGAAAAATAGCAAGACAGGATTGTCTTTTTAAATTTATTTAAAACTCAACAACAATTTCATTCGTGATTAAATAATGGATGAATAGCGTAAATTGTTACATTGCTATATCTTACAGAAGGGAAAAAGCGAGTTTCCCACAGAGTTCTCTGACTACATGTCTATCCAACTCCACTGCTTCGTCTCTTCTCACAAAAGCGCAGCGAACAGCCGTGAACAAGTCGGCATCATAAAAGCATTAGGGGATAAAGACCCATTAGCCTTCAGGACATTCTTCCTGGCCGAATCGCTTACACCCTGGCTCTAAAAATGAGTTTCTTAAAGTTAGTCCAAAACAGGAAGTCTCTAATAATATCCAGCTGGTTGTTTTCTTAATGATTCATTTGCTGTTACAGTTTGTCACAGCTTCCTTCCCTCCCCGAGGGGGGGGGTCTTCTGGACCATAATTACCACCATTAGAGTTCACCATATTGTTAATAAAGTAAATTACAGTAAACACACATTTTTACATCAAACAGGTGTAAGTACCATGGATTAAACATGAAATTATATTGAGGGCAGTGTACAAATAATATCACATACTTAGTGTACAAAAAATACTAATGACTAATTACATTCAGACAAAACAGAGCTTACCCCTTTTTAGACAAATATTACACAATATGCATTCTTTTACTTATATAGATTTACAGAAGAACCATACAAGACAGTAAAAAATATAAAATCAATATAATATCAAGTTTTTCGGCTTAGAGCATCAGCATTTTTATTGAGTTTCCCCGAACGATGAATAATTGTGAAATTGTATGGCTGAAGAGCCAGAGCCCAACGCATTAAGCGAGGATTATTACTGGCATTAGTTCGTAACCAAGTTAGAGGATTATGATCAGTTTGCACAATAAAGTCTTGCCCGTCTAGATAATAGTGAAGTTTCTTTATACCAAACACTATGCTGGCGCATTCCTTTTCAGTGGTGCAGTACTTTTTCTCTACCTCGGAGAATTTCTTGCTCAGAAATATAATGGGATGTTCTTCTCCGTTACTAGTGAGCTGTGTTAATACAACTCCCATACCATAATCAGATGCGTCGGTTTGTAGAATAAAGGGAAGAGTAAAATCGGGTGCATATAAAACTGGGTAACTTGTTAATTTCTCTTTTAATTCCGTGAAAGCCCTTTCGCTCTCAGCATTCCACAGAATATCACCCTTTACTGATTTTCCTTTTAAAAGATCCGTCAACGGAGCGGCGATTGCTGAGTACATCGGAATATAACGGCTATAGTAGCCCGCTAATCCCAGAAATGCTCTTATATCCGTTTTAGTCTTGGGTGTTGGGAAATCTCTTATAGCTTTGGTCTTAATTTCCGACGGTTTCCGGTACCCTTGGCCTACAACATGGCCCAAATAAAGGACATGTTTTTGAGCAAAACGACATTTTGAAGGTTTAATGGTCAATTTCGCTCTACTTATACGTTTCAGCACAATTTCCAGATGCTTGAGATGACATTCCCAGGTTTTTGAAAAAATAGCCACATCATCCAGGTAGGGAACTGCAAATTCTTCGCATCCATTTAATACCTCTTGCATCATCTTGGAAAAAAAATAAGGAGCGTTTTTTAAACCAAAACTTAACCGTAATGGCCTGTAAGTGCCGAAACTGGTTACAAATGCGGCATATCTTTGAGCATTAGGGCTTAAGGGTATTTGCCAATATCCCTTAGCTAAATCTATAACCGTGATATATTTTGCAGAAGCAACTTCTTCTACCCGTTCTTCTATATTGGGTAAGGGATAGAACTGGGTACGTGTGATTTCGTTTAATCGTCGGTAATCCACACAAGGTCGAGGGTCCTTATTTGGAGCTTCTACGAGAATCATAGGAGAAGTGTAGTCTGATTCCCCCACCTCAATAATTTTTAGGTCAAGCATTCGTTGAATTTCTCTTTTTAAAATTTCATTTTGTCGATGTGACATTCGATACGGCTTAGATCGTACCGGCTTATTACTGATAACTTCAATATCATGTTCTACGAGGTCTGTCATTCCCGGCTCGTTAGAAAAACTTTGCGAATATTTATTTAATAACCTCTGCAATTGATCTCTTTGAGTAGGTTCTAATAATTCTTCCAAATTGCTACTTTTAATAACCTCAGAATAATCGTAAACGTTTGGATTTGTATCAATATTAGGAAAATCTATTTCAGTCTCAATCTGGTCAGAACCCTCTTCGCTACAAGACAGGTAATTAATTACCTCAGGTCTTTTATAATATGGCTTTAACATATTGATATGATAAATTTGGGATCTTTCTTTTTTCCCCGGTAAGGATACGATATAATTTGTTTCGGATACTTTATTTTCAACTTTGCCCGGTCCTGTCCATTGAACCGAAAGTTTATTTGCCTTAGAAGTGGCCAAAATTAAAACCAGATCACCTTCTTTAAATTCTCTTTTTATGGCATTTTTATCATACCATTTTTTTCTCCTGAGTTGTTGATCTTGCATTTTCTCAACTGCCAACTCTTGACACTTTTTTAAGCGATTTATGAGTCTAAAAACATACTCGGTTACTGGTTGTTCCTCCTCTGGTGAATCCGTCCAATGTTCGTATAACAACGTTTCTGGAGTACGCAAATTTTTTCCGTGGACAAGTTCCGCAGGTGTGAAACCCGTGCTTTCATGCGTCACAGTTCTTAAAGCAAGAAGAGCCGCCGGTAGCACCTGTTCCCAATCAGAATCAGCCTCCAAACATAAAACTCGTAATATTCTTTTTATAGTACGATGAAATCTCTCCACTGGATTAGACTGAGGGTGGTGTACCGAACTATGACTAACTTTGATACCGAAACGTTCAAAAAATTCTGTGGTCAGATTGCTCATAAATGAAGTTCCTTGATCGCACTGAATCTCTTTAGGGAATCCCATTCTGCTGAAAAGATTTAACAACGCATCCACTATTGTAACCGAAGTTATATCTTCGATTGGAAGAGCCTCTGGATATTTTGATGCTACACATATAGCAGTTAGTATATATTTGTTTCCTTTAGATGTGGTTGGCAAGGGTCCACAAGTATCTATGTTTATTTTTGAAAATACTTCCGATATCACAGGGACTAATTTCAGAGGCGCTTTTTTTCTATCGTTAGATTTCCCCACTCTTTGGCAAGGATCACAAGTTCGAATATAAGTTTCCATATCTTGATAACATTTGGGCCAAAAAAAATATCTAGCTAGATTATCTTTGGATTTAGTTACGCCCAAATGTCCGGACACTTGTTCATGACATAAACTCAATATCTTTTCCCGACAAGTTTCAGGAATGACCAATAATTTCCGTACATTTCCTAAACGATCTTCTTGACACTTATACAGCAGCCCCTTTTCTATCTTGTAAATATTTGTCGAAGAGTTATTTTGAGAGTCTCTTGTCGCTATGTCAAAAAGCGGCTTTAAATCTTCACTCTGTTGCTGTAATTGAAGGAATTTAGTCTTGCTTATTGAAAGTAGAGGAGGTAGGTCATTGAACTCCGAAACGGGCAGGAGCGACTTTCTGTCTTCCTGTTCTTCTTGTTCCGTCCCCTGGGAAGTATAATCGTTCGCGAGGGAGGGAAAACTCGGTAGGGGTACAATATTCGTATGCTCACCCCTTTCTTTTGCTGCTTGAAGGCCTTTCTCTTCGCTATTGATCATTTGTCGGCGTTTCTGAGCCCGCGTCTCCACTGCGTTAACTTGGAAAAAGTATTCCTTATTTTGATTTTTTCCTAATTTTGCAGCCGTCCGATTCCCTAATATATAACGTCCTTGATCAAGCTCATTTCGTATGACTGCGGCCTTTGTTAATATTCGTCCAAATTCTGCTTCTATTTCAACATGTGCTAGGGGAAGACATATAGGTGATTCATCGAACGGTTGTTTTACCCAAACAGTTTCTCCTGTTAACATTGAAGGGGTAATGTATTTTTTACAGATCACATCAATGGATGCTCCAGAATCCCGTAATACAGGAAGATCGAACCCGTTAACCTTAGCCATTGTAGTGTATGGCGCTAAATAATCTTCTTCATTCTCTTGTACCCTGTTAACAACAGCCGTAGATTTAAAGTCTTTCTGAGCTTTCGGACACTGCGGCCTCAAGTGATCGATTGAGCCACAAGTATAGCACTTAAGAGGTTTACGTACTTCAAAATGACGCTCATCTTGATTTCGAAAAGTTTCTGTTTTTTTCGAAACTTTTTCCCCAGCCTGTTTATACCTTGGCGAATCTCTGAAATTAGGCTGATTTTTATTTCTCTTTTGCGACTCCGAACCATGAACTGGAGAGACCTTTTTCCGGTATTCACGTACGTTTTCATAATCTTCTAACAACTCGGCTAATTTATTTGGGGACGTTATCTTGGACCATTCATCAATAAAATGCTGGCGCACTTCGAAATTTACGCGACGCTTCATTTGATCCGTTATCATCAGGTCTTTTAAAAGTTCAAAATCATTAATTTCCAAGCCCGAGATCCATTCTTCAAAATAATTTCTTAATTCAAATGCGAAATCCCTCCAAGTGGTTTGAGCGTTTTTTTGGGTTTGCGAGAATTTGATTCTAAATTTTTCTGGGCTCAGTTTAAACCTTTTAAGAAGTATCCCTTTTATGTAAGCATAGTCATAAGCCTGTTCTTCTGGCTCTCGCATAATCAGCTGAACTATCTCTGTTGGCAAAAGTGTTAATAAAACAGAAACCCATTCTGATTGGTTTAGATTCGCCCTCTTTGCTTGGCGCTCAAACATGACTAGGTACAAACTAACATCATTCTCTTCGGGATCAAATTTTTGGATCATTTTTTGAAGTTCAAAATGGTTTCTTCTAGGCATACTTTCTTCCTTCCCATCAATTAGATCCTTAACTTTAGCGGCCTCCAATTTCATTTTGGTTATCTCGAATTCTCTTTCTTCTCTCCTAATTCTCTCTTGCCTCTCTTCGTCTTCTTTCCTAATTCTTTCTTGCCTCTCTTCGTCTTCTTTCTCGAGTCTCACTGACGTGATATTTTCCAACAGACTTTTAACTAGTTCCTCCTCGTAGGCTTCATTTCCCATAATCAGCTGTCTTAATTCTAATATCCTAAGCTGGGGTCCAACCTTTTCCCCTAACTCTTCAGCCAAGGATTTAAGGTCCTCTTTTCTAGCTTTTGCTAAGAATGCCATGATATACCCTCAACTTATACTCTAAATCTAATGAATCTCTCTCTCTCTCTATATATATATATATATATATTTTACAATTCTGAGGCTCAAAATTTAACTCTTAATTTTTTTTTCAGAACAATTTCTGGTATTCTAAACATACATTCAAGACAATTTACACTATACTGTGAACAGGATGCACTCAGTTGCAATTAGTTAAATTGAGAATTTAAGATAATACAATATGCTTTAGATAATACAATATTCACATTCAGATCATCAAAACTTTCATAGTATATTAAGGTATGCATTCAAAAGTAAATTAAAGTAAACGTATAAATACTCATAAATATCAATACAACCACAGTTTGAACGTAAGATATTAGTGATTTCTAAACTTTCTGTTAACACTTTCAACTGAAAATTTTCACTTCTCATAATTCTTACACAAAATGATAATTCATATTCTGTACTGAAAATCAAATAAACAACAGTTTAATTTTAAGCTACCAAGATTTACTTATCTTCATTTTTAACACAATGAACTGAAAATTTTTGGAATTATAATTCTTACGTACTTATATTTCTTACATGAAATACATTCTTACAAACTTATAATTCTTACATACCATAACAGTTTACATTTACTTCTAATAATTATAACGTTCAAGACGACTTAGAATTGATAATTCAGAATACCCTCTAAAAGATAGAATCTTTAGAAATATTACAATTTTACTCTTCAATTATAGAAGCATAATAGTAGCAAAACTCACAACAATTCACTCTATTAATACAACTTCAAATTCTTAAGATATTATTTAATTATAATTCCTGAATTCAAATTTCTAAATTTATACCTAAATTCTTAAATATATTTTCTTATCTGAAACATAAATATCAATCAACGCATTTGCAAGCTTCAACGAAACCAATATTTGTTAGAAAACATTTACCTGAAGTGACATAAATGACACAATAGAAATACTATAACTAATAACCTCACTGCCTCAATATAAAAAATCCAAGGTACTTACCCGCCTGGACTGTAGAGTTGAAATTCTGATTGAAGCCTGGAACATGAAAGTGTTGAATCTCACAACTTAATTCTTTTATTGGACGCTGAAGGCACATGCACTAAATTACCACACAAACGTATATCACCACACTACACTTTCCGGACACTGATAGTCCTACAACTTAAAGATGCTGAAAATCTTCGGACAATGGCTGTCCCACTAAACTTCAAGCGAATTGAATTTCGGATCCTGGTGGTCCTCTCTTTCAGCCGGACTGACGTCTGGAATCTTCTTTAGAAAAACACAAAGCTGAATTTCGGAGCCTGACGGTCCTTTCTTTCTTCCGGACTGGCGTCTGGAATCTTCTTTATAAATCACAAAGTTGATTTTCGGAGCCTGACGGTCCTTTCGTTCTCCCGGACTGATGTCTGGAACTTAAAAACACAGAGCTGAAGTTCGGAGCCTGACGGTCCTCTCTTTCTCCCGGACTGACGTCTGGAACTTAAAAACACAGAGCTGAAGTTCGGAGCCTGACGGTCCTCTCTTTCTCCCGGACTGACGTCTGGAATCTTCTTTATAAAAGCGCGGAGTTGAATTTCGGAGCCTGACGGTCCTTTTTTTCACCCGGACTGACGTCCGTATTCTTTCTTTGTTAAGCACAAGAGTTCTCGTTCGATGACCAAACTAAAACTGCTTCGTGGATTTTCATCATACCTGCTGCCACCAAATTATTATAGCTGTAACGTTTCCGAGCTTTTATGGAAAAATAGCAAGACAGGATTGTCTTTTTAAATTTATTTAAAACTCAACAACAAATTCATTCGTGGTTAAATAAATGATGAATAGCGTAAATTGTTACATGGCTATATCTTACAGAAGGGAAGGAACGAGTTTCCCACAGTCTTTCTGACTACATGTTCATCCAACTCCACTGCTTCGTCTCTTCTCACAAAAGAGCAGCGAACAGCCGTGAACAAGTCGGCATCATAAAAGCATTAGGGGATAAAGACCCATTAGCCTTCAGGACATTCTTCCTGGCCGAATCGCTTACACCCTGGCTCTAAAAATGAGTTTCTTAAAGTTAGTCCAAAACAGGAAGTCTCTAATAATATCCAGCTGGTTGTTTTCTTAATGATTCATTTGCTGTTACAGTTTGTCACAATACATACATTCAGATTCTTCGTTATTTAATTCCTTTAAATATAATTAGACGCTCTAATATTTGGTACAACAATTTGAAAAGTGAAACGCCGTTTATTGTGAAAAGCAAAATGCCAAAACTAAATTAATAGCACTTCTGACGAATTGCGTTTTGGGTTAAAAATTATTTAAACATCTACTCGTTTATGTGCTTTTAAACTTCCCTTCATACGAAATAAAAAATAAAAGAATTTCGGAAGTAAAATGGTACAGTGCACTATTGTAATTTTCAGAACAACTTATGCTATGGAAGAACATGCATTGCCCAAATTTTCATTCCTTATATTTGTATTTATTTTGCCTCTGAAAATGTGCAACTGATTTCATTTATAGTTATTTATAATTAGGTTTTAAACTTAAAATCCATTGCTAGATATTAAACAATAACATATTTCTTACATTTTTATAAGATCACGTAAAACGCGGTCTCTCTTTTTTGAATTATTGTCCTTTATCAGATATAAAATAAAATGTTTAGCGTCAATAAAATGAAAAACAAATTTTAAAACATGTTAAGGTAGAATACAATAAATCACAACAAATTACGGTAGAATACAATAAATTACAATAAATCTCCACGCTTATTTTATGATAAAGGATAATAAAATAGCATATTCTAATATGGACTAACTATATGGTAGTGAGTACCATATAGTTATCCAGTTCTAACTATATGGTAGTGAGTACACACAGTAATAGTGCAGTGGTTGCACAGTCTAATTATAAGGTAATACATATAAACCAATACACTTCAAAATTTTGTTCCGCTGGTTCTCCGATAACTAGAACAAAAGAATGCAATCTTTAAGGGATAAGTTCATTAATGTTCATTAAAATAATTTTGTAATGAAATCTTTAAAACCATAAGATCAGAAAAATAGGTTCGTGAAGAGACAACAAGTGAATGTAAATACATATCGTTCCAACTATCAACTTTAATTTAAAAAAAAAAAAAGACTGCCTCCAACGTACACTGCGCAAAAAAAGAAAAAAAAGGACAGTTCTATATCTCCCTTTCTACTGAGCCGACTGACGAAATTAAAATTGCGTTTTGCATATCTCGAAAGCGCGACTTAGGATATATATTAGATTTATATATAGCATTGTCCTAACATAAGTATTTTGACACAAAATCGGACTTTTTCTGAAATAGCATAATATTTTTTTCCATATTCCGGTTCTACGACTCAAATTATACCTACATATTAAAATTTCTAATTTTTGGTAAGAAATTTACGGCAAAATTCAAAAATTTATCTTGGCGCATTATTTTCAGTTTGCGCCAAAATGAATTCACTTGGCGAACTTCTTATTTTATAGCAACCTATTTTCCTTTCCTTTTCATCATTGTATACGAACGGAAAAAAAAGGCATCGTTCATACATTCAAATAATTTTAACAGAGTGGGTAAACCGCATTTGGCGTTATTATCGCTTCTAACGAATATGTCAAATTTCGAAACGCGCCAATATGTAAATTCATGTATACCTTAGGAAAGTTTCAATCAAAAGTTCCAATTTTTTGCAGGTGTGCCTAGAAATACATACTTTAAGATGATGTTAAAAATTTTATAGTTTATAATTCAAAATGTTTTTCTAAAAATTTATGAGTGATTTAAAAATAGATCATAAAAAAGGGGCAAATTTTATTTGGAATGAACCTAAATTTTGAAATGTGAATAGAAGAATGAATTAAGTTTAATAAAAATGAGATATTAACAAGTATATACCAAATTCAATTGACATGGAGGAACTAAGAGAGCAAATTTTTAAAAATCTGTTTGTGCGATTTTTAAAAAACTTGGTACCTTGAGTTGTAGAATCGAAATATGAGAAAAAATTATCATGTCGTTCCAAAAAAGGCCCTATTTTCTGTCAAAATACCCATATTAGAATAATACACAGTCCAGTCACATTAATGTGACCATCTGTCAAAAGCCAGAATAACCACCTTTCGCAGAGCGGACTGCTGCGAGACGTGCAGGAAGAGAGTCACATAGGTCCCTGAAGGTGAGGTGTTCTCTGGGATGTTGAGCCATGCCGACTCTAATGCCGTGGCCAGCTGCGCTAGATTACGCGGTTGAGGATCCATGGCGCGAACAACTCGATCAAGATGGTCCCACAGATGATCGATTGGGTTTAAGTCAGGTGAGTTTGCTGGCCAGGGGAGGACGGTAAACTCATCCTGGTGCTCTTCGAACCACGCACGTACACTGGCAGCTGTATGGCACCTCGCATTGTCCTGCTGGAAGATGCCATCATCCTGAGGAAAAACAATGCGCATGTAGGGGTGAACATGGTCCGCAAGGACAGATGCGTACTTGTATTGATCCATTGTGCCTTCCACAATGATCAGTGAACCTAGAGAATGCCAGGAAAACATTCCCCAGACCATAATGCTCCCGCCTCCAGCTTGGACCGTTCCGGCAATGGTTGCAGGGTGGTTCCTTTCAGAGGTTTCACGCCTTATACGCCAACGTCCATCTGTCCGATGGAGCATAAAACGCGATTCATCCGAAAACGCAACCTGTCGCCACTCAGTGGACGTCCAGCTGCTGTACTGGCGTGCAAATTCTAGCCTTCGCCGTCGATGAACAGCAGTCAGCATAGGTGCACGAACCAGGCGTCTGCTTCGGAGGCCCAGACGCAGCAATGTTCGCTGAATAGTACTTTGGGAGACACTTTTGGTAGCCCCTTGGTTCATTTTGGTGGTCAGTTGCTCAACGGTAGCCCGTCTATCTGCCCGAACGCATCTCCGCAACCGTCGTTCGCCTCTGTCATCTATGGCCCGTGGTGCACCACATTTGCCACGTCGCTGATTTTGGACAGTCCCATTTTGCCATGCACGGTACACTTTTACCACGGCGGCACGCGAACAGTTCACAAACTCAGCCGTTTCGGAAATGCTTCCACCCTTGGCCCGAAAGCCAATGATCATGCCCTTTTGGAAGTCGGATAAATCGCTTCGTTTCTGCATTACGCCAACGATTGAAATGTTTTCCGAAGCCCTCACACACCCTTTATATACGCTCAACTGCACTGTGCTGCCACCTGCCTTCTGTGATTGGTTATTTAACTCTGACATGGAAAGTACGTGATGGTCACATTAATGTGACTGGACTGTGTATATAAATCTAATAGTATATATAAATCTATTAGTACATATCCTACGTCGCGGTTTCAAGATATAAAAAATGCAATTTGAATTTCGGCAATGGGCCCAGTAGAACGGTTTTTGCGCAGCGTACCTATCAAGTTCAGAAAATTCAATACACTTAATTCAAGCAGGAAAATCGATAACGAATGCTGGATGGAGAAAAGAAAAATGAAACAACATTATATATTATACCAAAAGAATCATATTTTTGATAAAAGTGCGCTTCAAAAAGTATTATCTGGTATCTTCGTTTGATGGAAAATTGTTTCAAAACCAGTTAGAAAAGACATTTTTGATGAGAACTCCTCTTTGAAAGAATTGGGCTTTGAAAGAGCTGGTTTAAATCTTGCTTTTACCTCACATATATGTAAGAATATTCTTTTTATATGTGAAAAAACACGCTGCAGCCTGCACATTCGCAAGGAACTGAAACTAAGATTCGTTAACAATATTTAACTATTTTACCTCCTGGTTAACAGAAGACTACAAATACTAACGAGACACACTAAAAGGCTAACACTAAACATACCTTTCGAAGTCACAAATAGGTTTTTACTGTTGAATGAATACTGCAAAGTACCAGAAGGTATTTATCTACCTGTAGGAAAAAGTGTCTTCGTGGAGGAATTTCCTGTGAAACCTGGGCTCGCTTTTACGTTTACGCATAGGTAAAGCTACAAAAAATACTATGTATAAAACCACGAAAGTTTTCATGATGCAGTTAAAGTCTAAAAGCGTATTTGGCTTTATGTAAAATACTTGATAGCCAGTAGAGAAAATGGCGCTGCGTATCTCTGAATTTCAACGATGGTTCTATTCAAGACCGGCCTCATCTAAAATTCTACAAGCAGTGGTTCATTGATAATTAGATATTAAAAAAATACTTAATCTAGTAGTGAAAACGAATTTATTTGAATACAAAAAGTTCTATAATCTAATCTAAAATCTCATCGGCAGCATTCAAGATGCGTCAAAACAAATCGGAAATCAAGTTCTCAAGTTGAGACTGTTGCCACTCAGGGCGGAGAAATGTATGAGCATAAGTTATAATTCAACATTATTAGTCCAAAGGGGCAATTTGCTCACATGGATTATTAATGTCGTTTTAGCATTTTGCGTTGATTCACTAAAAGCGTTGTTTCCCTTTCCAAATTGTTGCCACCAAATATTATAGTCCTGCATTATATTTGAAGAAATTAAATAATGAAAAATCTGCGTAAATGTGTGTATTCTCGCATTGTGATAAAACAACGGTACCTAGAGCCATCCGATTTTGAATGACGAAATCCTGGTTCGAATATGGGCATCTGGAAGCCCAAATTTGAAATTTGGAATTTGTTTTATTATCGATTTCATATTTTGTAAAACTTTAATGAATTTTTGATTAACAAACTCAGGGATTTCAAAGCGAGAAATGGCAACGTTATACAGGAAAAGCAATTTTATCTACAGAGCGTGAGACTATGTATCGGAAATTCTAAAGATATGCTAATTTTAAAGTTATTCTGCGATATTGCTCTTGAACTGAATTTTATGGTTTAAGTACGAAAAACATGATATTTAATAAATAAAGGTAATACACAAAATGTTAAAAAAACACATCTTTAGACGTAATTTAAGACTGAAACCTTTTATTTTCTTGAAATGTATTTTATATATAAAGTTCTTACAAATTCAATCTAATGTTTAACAAATAATTATGAATCAAGAACGAAATTTTCAGACAAAACTGAATTTCCTTTTTTTAGTTTTTTTCCTTAACATTTATTCACTGTTTTATTTCCGGATTTTCCTTCTCACATAATATTTCACAAGTTAAAAATAAGGCTGAGGAAGAATTACTAGCTAAAATGTTTCAAATTTCGTTTTGAATGTTTAATACGTAAAACATGGATATTAACGGCGGCGCTGAAAGAATAGTAAATGTACGATGCTTTTTCTCGAAAGAAAAAAAGATCATAAATAAATTATTGGATAAAAATCCTTTCTAAATCAAATAATACTTTTCAGCCGCTGGCGTTATTTGTGAAATAGTACCACTCTTTGTTTGACTTTCTGAAACTAATTCAGAATACCCGATATGAAAAATTTCGAAATCTAACGAGCAAACGATTTTTTCAGTCAGTGACAGCCTTCTACTGTTTACTAAATTTCATTTATTTTTTATTCGTTCCAATGCTCATAACGCTGCTTTGAGTTATGAAATTAAATGAATTTTGAATCTCGTGTTTTATTATAATCGAAATTTTAATTTTATTTCTTTAATTTTATTTATTAATTTTTTCCAAATGATTGCGAATAATTTTGAATTTCATGCTCAGATTTCATAAGAATTTCATGAAATTGTTTTACATGATCTTATGAGGTCACGGCGAGTATTAGCATTTATCACAAATTTCAAGGCTTTTAATTTCTCCATTAAACAATCACTTCATCGGCGCAGTATTAAACTCCTTATGACTTCGAAAATTCAGAATGGGTAAATGAAAACGATTGTTTTAGGGTATTAGAGAATTTTGAAGGAATTTTAACTAATTTACTGTTATCAATTTTAATATTTTCTAAATACTGAATACTTTACTCAGTCATATTTATATTAAGAGATAATGCAATATATCAAAAATAGACAAAAAATGTTATCAAAGAAATGATAGCACAAAAATTTAATTTATATTATATTGGGTTGGCAACTAAGTAATTGCGGATTTTTTTTAAGAAAATCAAAGACAATTTTTTCATGGAACTAAATAACTTCATTCTGCAGTGTATTGCCCATTTTGATCAATGAGCGTTTGCAATCTTTCAGGTAGCATCATAATCCCACGTTCATAAAATTTCTGGTTTTTATTAGCAAAAATCTGAATTAGGTACGATTTGACATCATCATCTATATTGAAATTTTTACCATTCAAGGGGTTTTGTAAAGATCGAAACAAAAAGTAATACGATGGTGTAAGGTCAAGACTATATGGTGGATGTGGCAAAACATCCCAAACAAGCTCCAATAATTTTGGAGATTTGTCAATTCGGGCCGTTTTCTTCAACTGCATTGTTTAATTTCGTTAGTTGAGACATCAGAATTGATCGTTCGGTTGGGTGGTAAGAGTTAAAAGTAGACAATTCCTTTGTAATCCCATGAAACTGATAACAAAGCCTTCTTTTGATGAATATCAGCTTTTGATGTTGTTTGAGTTGGTTCACCTGGCCTGCTCCACGATCGTTTCCGCTCGATATTGTTGTAAACAACCCATTTTTCATCGCCAGTTATCAGTCGTTTTAAAAATGGATCATTTTCATTACGTTTCTTTAGCAAATCGCATCTCTTAATGCGTTGCGTTAAATGCGTTTCTTTCAGTTCGTGAGGAACCCATGTATCGAGTGTTTGAACATGGCCAAGTTGTTTTAAGTGATTTTCAATGCATGTATGTGATACATGAAGCTTCTCTGCAATCTCACGTGTTGTACTGTGATGATCCGAATCGATTATTGCTTTGATTAGGTCGTCATCAACCTCAACTGGACGACCTTTTTCATCTTTTTCATCTTTGAGTGAAAAATCACCAGAACGAAATTTGTTGACATTGCCGTTCTTTTAAGGCTTCGTCAGCATAAACAGCACATAACTTTTTATGAGCTTGCGATGCGTTTTTCCCTTTGCCGAAATAAAATAGCAAAATATGACGAAAATGTTCCTTTTGATTTTCCATTTTTCAACGAACGCCAAAAGAAAACTATGCAACCGATCCAAAAACTTAAAAACTTTTTTTTACTGATTCACAGCTCAATTGCCAACTATCAAATAACAAAATGTGTTTTACATTTGTACTACGTCTGCAAACCTCAAAATTCAACTGAAGCCATCTATGAGTGAAATCCGCAATTACTTAGTTGCCAACCCAACAGAAAGAAAAAAATAAATGTTTTAAGAGCACTTTTCTAAGCTTCAGTATAGAAGCAGAATAATCCAGGAAACGTGACTCGGTAACAGCAAACAGAAAATTTATTAAACCAAATAATAACGTAACATAAGTAAAGCATAAAAACAAAAAGAATGGTGATAGTCAGCTCTGTATGACCTGGAGCAAGGGTCTCCGAAGTTTTCAGCCCGCAGGCCGTAGTGGCTCTTTCACGAAGCTTCGAGGGCCAGTTCCAGTTAATTCATCATACCACGGTGATGCAACTATCACGAACAGCGTACAAGTTTTTAAACGAGGCAGTGAGATTTTTGTAACTTGATCTATACCCTATGATCTTGCGAAGAGCCTCGTTTTTTAGACTTTCGTGCACGTTCACGCCTATCATAAATTTCTTAAAGTTGTTTTTATTAAACATTTGCAAAAACATATTTGTTTCCTAGAATATTAGAGATTTCTTCGGTTTAGCATGTACTTTACTTTTCAATGGATTTACCTCCCCGTTGCCACAGTTTATTAGTGTGTAGGGTCTACTCGCCTAACATTTGTGTAAAAACATTAAGATCAGTGACTGCACAGAAGAAGGGTTAAAATTACCCTTTATTACACTCTTTATGAATTTACAATGCGTCAACTCGACGCTAACAAACTATGCCTTTGCTTGGGCGGTAGCTGAAACACTAAGGACTACACTAAAGATTTGAAAATAGTCACAAGTAATAGAATTATGCTACAGAGCTGACTATCCTATTTCCAACAGAGCGTTGACAATCTAGTAGTTGCAAAGTAATAGCTGTTTCGTTACATTTAACCAACAAGGAATGCTAAGCCGAAGCTTCGCGCAGCACAGAGTTTGCCTTTTAGAAACTTGGTACTTACTTCACGCGCGTTACCAAATTTAAATATTCTGGCACTGACAATTAGGGGAACAGAACCTTATACGAAAGGAACTTCAAATTAAAATAAATTAGTTATTTAAAGTAAATATAAATCCCTACACTTGCCTCTGCCAGAATTTAGCAGGCTTGGATAAAGGCCCTTAAAAATCAGCTACAAACTGTTAAATTCTACAACTAACAGACCCTGAGCCTCGTTTACACACAAATACTAAACTTAACTACAACAGAATTAATTCTTTTTCCTTTTTTTTCTTCCGCTGAACTTGCTTCATCATCATTGCTTTGAATGGGAAATTCAGTCTTGCCCTTCCAATCATCTGGAAGGAATACTTATGAATACATGTTTCTATCAAACAATGAATAACACTTTAAGTTCACAATACATTAATTCTATTGTTGCGTTTCTAACACTTTTGCATTTGTCGTAGCTTTCTCAACTTTTCCGAACATTCCGGTTTTTACGGGTCATATTTGCTCATTTCACATTCATGCTTAAATTTTAAACTCAACCCCATTTTTGGCTCTCCACAATACGTGATGAAAACGCAAGTGTAAAATGTCATAGTGAACAAACGCTCCACACTTAAACGTACATCGACTTGTCAGCACATAACAACTCCTTAGACACACCCTAAAACCCTCTAAGGAGACCTAAACCCTCCCACCTAAAATTCTTACTTCTCCATGAACTAATAAACATGAAAATTAACTAGAATGTCGGTGGAGAGCCCTACAAAACACATGGAAGCTTTAGCTCAAAATCGCATGATTTGACTTGGCTAACCTTTCGTTTGAGCGAACTCACTTGAATACATTAAATGTTAAATACATTAACTTTAGATTTTGAGGTTTAAGCACTAATGCTTATTATATATGATCTTTTCGGCTTTAAACCTTCACTAAAAGTATCATTTACTTTAACACAACAGATATTTTCACATTTTACAATCAAATACTTTTACCACAATAGAGAATAAAATGAAAATTTTACATGAATGAATCCTTTTCTCGCCAAAATTGCAAACCTAAAAAAAATTTTCATTAACTAGTACTAATACGAAGCTGCTTGTATCAGGCCAGATCTTTTGGCGCGCTAACATAAATAGTCTTTCGACAAACAAAATCGAGCTACTAGTTCTTTACATTAACATAACATTTCTACAATACACTGCAGCTTTCTTCTTTCGCCAAATAAAACTAAAATAACTTTAGTTCTCAACCGAGACAATTAATTTTACAATGTAACTTCGAATTTGAAACATTTTCATGCAACTTTACACAACAGAAAAGATTTATTGAAAAATTCAGTTATCTTTGTTTTTCGTCGTTTGGCATTCAGCCATCCGTTTATTGTAAAACTCAGTCCATGTTATGTTATTCACACTACAGCTTCTCAATCTCTGCTTTTTTTGTCCACTGTTTGGGCTTGGCTTTTTTTCTTTTCGCTTCTGGTCATTCTTCTTTTAGGGTGGAATGGTGGCATTTCGTGTCTTTTCCTCTTGCTGGCCGGAAAATTGGTTCTTTGAGCGTCGGTCATCGAAGACTCTTGCTTGCAGGTCGTTGGTTACTTCCTGTCTTTTGCCGTGGGCCTTGAACTTCGGCAGGTCTCTTCTTCATTTTACCAACCGGTGCTCTTGTTTGTACTATTCTTTCTGTACGCCGCCTCCTTTAGTATCCTGGAGTTGTCCCTTGTGAGACCTTGTTATGGCTCGGCCGTCCTTGTTCTTAGCTGGGAGATTTCTTCTTTCTAGCTGGGGTCTTCCTTCACCCTTCAATTTTTTTCCGCTGGACCTTCCACGTGTTGAGGGGTTCTTTTCTCAGGAATACTTCTGCTTATCTGAGACCTTGTCGTCTGGTCTGTTTTTTGTCTCTTCGCGGGTGGTGGAAGTTCTGGAAATTGTCCGCCAAATGTGCAACTCTGTCCTCCCTTGCCATTTTCTGGCAACCCTAAACCCGCTTTGCGAGGAAGCTATCTTAACTCACCCGGACATTTCGTAACAATATAAACCTACTCCGTTACCGGGCTTGGTCAGCTCAGTTTTTTTTATTCTTATGTGTTTGTAAATTGTGCATTTTTTGCTTTAGAAGTGACTCAATTATGTTGTTCTTTTATGGCTGTTAACTCAATTATATTGTTCTTATATTCCTGTTCTTATGACGTTACATAAGCTGCATGGAATAGTTGTAGAATTATCAACAATTTAAAAGATGTGTAAGTGCTACTGAGCATAGAGAAGCATTCATTTGTTTACATTTTAAAGTCTTGTTTTGCTTGAAGACGTTTTAAGTTTTTTTTTATATTTTTGCTTGCCGCGAAGTCGGAACTAAATTGATTGAGTTAGAAATATACTTATAATGAAATTTGAAGAAATAAGTTGAAATGTAGTGCATAGAACATTGTGTGTACTTTGATACAACGTAGGAGGAAGTCATGTGTGCCCACATGAGGTTTTAAATATAGAGTGTTACTGTGTTTCCAGCATTGTAAATTTAGAAACGGTTGTATAATGTTTAAAACATGTTTTGTAAAGAACGTACATGATAGGAAACGCATTTTAGATTGGCTGTTACATAAAATAGTTAATGTGTATGTTAGGTTTTACTTTAAATATTATAAAATTATTTCAAATAAACCGCTGGCGGGCCAGATCATCAGTGCTGGTGTCCAGATTTGGCCCTCGGGCCGAAGTTTGGAGACCCCTGAACAAGAGTAAAGCCAGTACTGGTCTTTCGGGAGCAGCAGCTATACAGCCATAAGGCCAACATGTACAATTACCAACTTTATGGAAACAATTGAAAGATTTATCAAATTTTAAACATATTTAGTCATGTAACAAAACATATCTCTCGGTTGCATTATATTATGTCTGTTACCCGATTATAATCATGGCTCAAGCTTACGAAATTCCTAAAACAATACATGCTTTAGGAATTTAAAAAATTACAATTGAACAATACATGTTTTAGGAATTAAAAAATAAAAAAACGGGCTATGGCTTTTAAATTCTACGTAACAACGTTGTCTTTTCTTCCCATTCCATTATTGTTCATATGCCCAATCCATTATTGTTCACATGTCAGCTCTACCGCATCTAGTTTGGTAAATTTTAAGAATCTTGCAATCTATAACTTTCATAATGACTTCTTTTAAGTGTAAATTTGATTTAAATATTCTTCCCGAGTCAGTTGAAGTTCTGCTAATAATCTTTATTCATTAAGATTGAGTTAATGGTGATGGTTTTGGCGCTCAAAGTGGCAGTGATGGAAGTAAACTGCGCAGATGAATGGCAAAGTGATAATCAATTAAATCTAAGTCGAAGGTTCTCGTTTATCCCGACCAATAAAGCTAGATACAAATCAATAGTCGTAATATAACCGTCAACTGTTCGTTCATGAAGTTGAAATAGTCACGGATCGCCTTAATAAAATGTATTCTACTGTCGAAAACCAAATTAAAAATGCTTAAAATAATCAACAATCAAACAAGGAACTACCCCCCCCCAAAAAAAAACTCGAAAAAAAAAAGGAAATCTAAAAGGTTTCAGATTTTAAATTACGTCGAAAGGGCGTTTTTTAACATTTTGTCGGTTACCTCTAATTATTAAATACCATGTTCTTCACATATAAACCATAAAACCCAGCTCAATAGCAATATCGCAAAATAATTTTAAATTGAGGATATCTTTAGAATTTCTTATGCACAGTCTCAAGCACTGGAGATAAAAATGTTTTTTTTTTTTTTCTATACAACGTTGCTATTGCTGTCTTTGAAATCCTTGAGGTTGTTAATCAAAAATTCGTTAAAGTTTTACCAAAATATGAAATTGATAATGAAACAAATTCCGAATTTCAAATTTGGGCTTCCAGATGCCCATATGTGAAGTAGGATTACGTCATTCAAAATTGGATGGCTCTCGGTACCGTTGTTTTATCACAATGCCAGAAACTTACACAGATTTATGCAGATTCTTCATTATTTAATTTCTTCAAATATAATGCAGGACTATAATATTTGGTGGCAACAATTTGGAAAGTGAAACGGATATTCAGAATGATTCGACCCAAAATCGCAAAACGAAAGAAATGGTCCTGCAGGGACAAAGTAAATTTGGACTAAAAAAAAAAAAAGAAAGAAAGAATCATTCTTAAATTTTGTTAACATATTTTAATAACTTAACTAAAATGCATTTATTAAGAGTAATCAAGTTATGAAAGATAAAAAAATCTGAAAGCTTTCAAATTTTATATTATGCAGAAGGGGGCGTTGTTTTTTTTAACGCTTTATGGATTACCTTTCTTTATCAAACATCATGTTCTTCGTACTTTAACCATAAAATGCAATATAACAGCAATATCGCAAAATAATTTTTAAATGAACAAATGTTCAGAATTTCCTATACACAGTCTCGCGCGCTGAAGATGAAAATGTTTCTTTTTCGCACAGTGTTTCCATTGCTCGCTTTTAAATCGTTGAGCTTGTTCATCAAAAATTCGTTAAAGTTTTACAAAGTATGAAATAGAGAATAAAGCAAATTCAAAATTCAAAATTAGGTCTTCCAGGTGTCCATATTCGGGTGGTAACGTACGTTATTCAAAATTGGATGGCTCTATGTACCGTTGTTTCATTACAATGCGAGAAATATACATACATTTACGCAGATTCTTCATTGTTTAATTTCTTTAAATCTAATACAGTGCTCTAATATTTGGTGGTAATAATTTGAAAAGTGAATCAACGTTTATAGTGAATCAACGCGAAATGCCAAAACGAAATTAATAGTCCTTTTGTGCAAATTGCCTTTTTAGACTAAAAACTGAAAAGGTTTAGATCTTAACGGTCCTCCAACAGGGTTTGTTAAAATTTTTCTACCCTCTCGCTACTCTCGCAGTCTACCAGAATGCTCTTGGATTCAGTCCTGTTAATTTTGTTGTCATTTTAGCTTTATTAAGCATTTATATCATTCAACTTATTGTTGAAATATATGTGCACTTACGGCACATATTTCAACAACAAAATTACAAAATTTTTAAAATCTGCATAATTACTTCTTAGTTGTATTTTCTAGCATGAAATATAGTGGATAGGTTATGATACATTTTTAATGGGATATTACTGTGTTTATGATGACTTATATCAAGCATAAGTACGTTAAATAATACAGGATTTAAAATAAATAATTAATACATACATAAATAAAACACAAATTATCCTGCAGCATTTTCTGTTCCTACTTTATTTATTCAGACAATTTTATGTTCGATCGAACGAACGAAAACCGCTTCGAATCTCAGATATGTATCGTATCTCATTCTGTCAGACTTTGATCACAATTACTGAATGATTAATCATTGATCAATCGATATAGTTACTATTTTTCGCCTGACAGCTATTTTAAGCTAATTTTTTATCAAACTGTGACTATCGACTGCAACCAAAATATCTAGAAACAAATGAATGTATAAAAAAATGAATTATAATCAAATTATACTTCAAATACCTATAACATTGGTTCAACTCCACAGTAAAAAAATCTGATGCCGTCACCACGTGACTTCCTTGTACTGCCTATTAAGTTACACACATTTTTAGTCCAAATGGGCTTTAGCCAAGAAGGACTATTGTTTTCATTTTGCGATTTTGCCTCGAATCACTATGAATGTCCGTTTCACTTTTCAAATTGTTGCCGTCAAATATTATCGCCCTGTATTATATTTCAAGAAATTAAACAATGACGAATCTGCATTAATGTATGTATGTTTCTCGCATTGTGATAAAACGACGGTACCTAGAGTTCATCAAATTTTGAATGACATAATCCTACTGCGAATATCGGCATCTGGAAACCCAAATTTGAAATTTGGAATTTGTTTTATTATCGATTTCATATTTTGTAAAACTTTAACGAATGTTTGATTAACAAACTCAAGGATTTCAAAGCGAGCGATGACAACGTTGTACAGAAAAAACGTGTGTATCGGATGGAACTGTGTATCGGAAATTCTAAGGATATGCTCATTTTAAAATTATTTTGCGGTATTTCTCTTGAACTGAATTTTATTCTTTAAGTGCGAATAACATGATATTTAATACATAAAGGTAACAAACAAAATCATAGAAAACGCCCCTTTGGACGTAATTTGAAATCTGAAATCTTTTAGATTTTTTTTTTTACAGTATTTCATTAAAACTTATTTTCTTGAATCAGAAATATATTTCTATTCATTTAATTTAGTCCTCATTTCGCTGCAAAACAAAAGTACATAAAACTGTCATAAAACATCTTCATTAAAAATTCTGAAAAAAAAAAAAAAAAAAAAAAAAAAAAAAACAAAAAAA
>KK115165.1:80957-94574 GCA_000611955.2 Stegodyphus mimosarum
AAAAAAAAAAAAATGACTAGCGGGCAAGAAGACAGATTTTTGATGCACAAAACTGCAATCGATAGTTTGGGTTTATTTTTTGGTGTCAATCGACAAAAGGTCATTGAAGGTGCAGAAACTGACTTAAACATTGTTGTACTGAGTTTCAAAGATAAACAAACGGCGCTTCTTTAGGCTTAATGCGCCGCTTAAACTTTTGAATTGTTGTTAATTCTACAACTATTGCAGTAAATTAATTAAAAGCATAAAAACCATATATTTCAATCACTTTCAAAGCAAAAAATGCACAGTTTAACAACATATAAGAATAAAAAATCTAAGCGCACCGAGACAGGTAGCAGAGTGGGAATATACTATATGTACATATATTTATATGCGATTGTTGTAGCGATTGAAACGAAAATGAGAGGCGCAGAACTTCATATTAAAGCAGTTTCATATGCAAAATTTCAACGTTCTGCGGGTACTCGTTCTTGAGTTATTCGAGATACATACATATGTACGTACAAACGTTATGAAAAATTCTCTACTGAATCCATTTTAAATCCTTCTTACAAACCATTTTGGCAAAAACATTCCTTTATTCTGTCCGTACGTACAGGATGTCACGCAAAAACATCGTCGTTCAAATGGCTTCGAGAGCAGTCGAAATGGATATTTTCTTTGAAATATGACACCCACAATTTTTCGCGATTACTATACTTACTTTACTTCGTACAAGGAAGTGAAAATGCACTTTTAAATATTTCTGTAGAGAAGTATAAAACACCGAAACTCATTATTTCCGCCGTAAATATTCTTACACATAGTAAAGGGTCTAAAATGCATAAAGATAAATAATAAAAAAATCTCATGCTATGAGGTTTCCAACAAGCCCTTAAATCTAGGAGTTAAATCCTATGTCCTTTAGAATATTTTATTACTACCTTTACAGATTTACTTGCAAACATTTCTCAAACACTTAAAGGCTTAAAACTATTACAAACACCGCTGAGTTAAGTATGATATCAGCAAAGCAATTTTATTTAATAAAACAGAATATTCTTGATGGTCGTAAAAACAGCAGCGCTTGCAACAAAGATGATGAATACTTCAAGAACTGAAAAACTGTCCCCGTGATAATGTGATTGTTTCAATCGATTTCAGCTGAAGCATGACATTCTTTGTCCAATGGCAGGTCCTGTTTAGCGTGTTTGATTAAACGCTTCTGCGCAATAGCGTTTTAAAGGTCGCTTTGCTTCCTGATGAGGTACGGAAATTAATTTAGGTCGACTTGTAATTTCATTAGCGAGTGGGAAAAGAGAATTTCGAATCGTCTCATTAAGAAGACTTCTTATTTCGATTTGGTTCGTTTGTCTTCAGGCTAGAGGTAGAATCACCTGAAATGACGCACTCCGGGTACGAGCTCAGAAAAGAAAATTAATTTTCTAGTAGTGGCCATACCCTGGTTGGGTGCCTAATGCTTGAATAATTAATTCATGGAAAAAAATGACCTTTTGCTGAATATGCAATTCCATGGAATGGTTTCGTAAGCATATTGCTTGAACAAAAGAAAACCTTTTCGGCAATTGCAGGAAATAAACGAAGTAATCAAGTGCGCCTATAGATATCACCAACTCTGTAGAAATACTGAAGAAGAGGGAATCTCCACATTATTAATTTTCACAGCTTTAGCTTTTAGCAAAAACGTTCTTCGTTAACGTTTCGAAGAACAGCTCCAGAGACTGGCTAAAAGCATTTATAGTGTCAATTTCATTTCAAGGCCCATGTCCGCAGTGCATATGAGCCCTTGGATATGAATTTATATTTTCAATCCAGTTTGAAGATTTATAATCTATTGCTAATATTTACTAGCTTATGTTTGTTCAAACTAGAAATATACTTCGTGTGCACAAAATGTCTCACCCGACCTTTATTTCCACAATCGTAACTGGTATACATGAACTTCCAATTACAAATATGTTTTAAATAACGCAAAGATTCATATTTTTGTACTTTTAAATTAAAAATACTCATTTTATATTAAACACGAAATCTAATTTTTTCCACGTTTCACCGGCCTCTAAATTTCACGTTATCTCACATAAAGTGATCAAAATAGATTGCTCTTGAAGTACCTTATTGCAACACGCACTGCAATAATACCAAGTCACAATACGGGACTTATTATTATTGCAATAAATACCGAGGATGAGAATCTCTGTGGAGGTCTTAAGTATGCATTTAATAATAACATCAATAATACCCAGTTACAAAATTCTAATTTGTGTTTTAAAGATATCCATATCAACTAAATATGTACTCCCTTCTCTTGTTTGTTGCATGCATACGGGTTTGCAATGGATTGTAAAAGATAATAAAATTTATTCTTTTCACGAGAAATAAAACAAAATTCTGAAATATTTCCTCGGAGATATTCGTACAATGTGACAATGTCTCAAACGTTGAAAAGAACTCAATTCAAACAGAGAAAGTTAATCCAATCTCGCATCGAATTCGCTACAATCAATAACAGCATTAAGTAAGCAAACAGTTCGCTTAAAACAACAACAACTGAGCTGAGGCGTTTTAATTTGGCTTTTATAAGCTTTATAATTATTCATGAGAACTTTCTGGTAAAATCTATTTATATATTTTCTCGATTTTTCTGGATGGCAACAGGAATTACGACATATTTATTTATTAAATATTAAATGCACGCGCTCTTGTATTTTTATTTTTCCGACGTAGCTGTCTCTTCAAATTCCTCTGCGTTGCACGGGAAAATAAAAGAATTTTAATTACAGTTCTAAATTAATAGCTAAATAACTACGAAATCCGTAACACTGCCTCCTTCCTAAGGACTGCACGTCCCGGGCAGTACAATCCATGGACAGGAAGCCGAATTTACAACTAAGAGATCAATGCAATAATAAGCATTACGTTACAATAACAAAACAAACAATAATTGCAATAAGTAACTGTCAGCAAATCAAATACTATGAAACACCAAACACAAATCTATCACTATCAAATATTAAATAAAAATCAAATACTATCAGATACTAAATACAAATCAAATACTGTCAAATACTAAATACAAATGAAATACTATCAAATGCTAAATACAAAAAAAAACATGGTCTTATACTACTTACAATTATATACACTACGTACGTCTTACAATTATATACACTACGTACTATGGCCATAGTAACGAGCTAACCTGTCGTAATGAAAGACTTTAGGTTTAAAGTTCGATGCCTTACGGATCCGAACCACGACGTCGTCCAGCCTATTTAGGACTGTGTACAGACTATCCCAAGGTGACTGCAGTTTCGGTCAGAGTGCTTTACGTCGAGTCGGATTCCACAACCACACCTTGTCTCTTTCGTTAAAACGATGTCCAGTAGCTCTGGTGTCGTATCGGGTCTTCACCTTCTCCATCGTCAAGTTGACTCGCTCTCGTGAAGAACGGTGCATCCCTTGAAACCGGGCCTGGACGTCTTATACAGGGTGATCAAAAAGTCAGTATAAATTTGAAAACTTAATAAATCACGGAATAATGTAGATAGAGAGGTAAAAATTGACACACATACTTAGAATGACATGGGGTTTTATTAGAACCAAAAAAAGTTCAAAAAATGTCCGACAGATGGCGTTGGACAACAAAACGTCAGTGACTGCGCATGAAAATCATGTATAAAAGGAGCTGTAATGAGAGATAGAATCAGATGCACCAGCAGTCGCAGCATGTTGACGTTACCTGAAAAGGCGTTTTTAGTGAAGCTGTATTAGTGTATTTAGTGAAGCTTTTAGTGAAGCTGTTGCGGTGTGGGCGTTTCAAAAGATGGCGGAAGATGACGATTGGTTGAGTAACCTGTTGTGGACTGATGAAGCTCATTTCACGCTCCAAGGGTCTGTCAATGCCCACAACTGCAGAATTTGGGCTACCGAAAATCCTAGAACTGTCGTGGAAACTCCATTGCACGACGAGGAAAGTCACGGTATGGGTTGGATTTACCACATCTACTGTTGTCGGGCCTTTTTTCTTCGAGGAAATGCGTGATTCTGGTTTTGTAACTGCTACCGTGACGGGTGAGAGGTACGCCGATATGTTACAGAATCGTATCGTCCCAGCCTGGCTGATAAACACCTGCTGGAACGTACGATTTTTATGCAGGATGGCGCTCCACCCCATATTGCTAGACGCGTGAAAGATCTCTTGCGAACGTCGTTTGGTGATGATCGTGTGCTCAGCCGCCACTTTCGTCACGCTTGGCCTCCCAGGTCCCCAGATCTCAGTCCGTGCGATTATTGGCTTTGGGGTTACCTGAAGTCGCAAGTGTATCGTGATCGACCGACATCTCAAGGGATGCTGAAAGACAACATCCGACGCCAATGCCTCACCATAACTCCGGACATGCTTCACAGTGCTGTTCGCAACATTAATCCTCGACTACAGCTATTGTTGAGGAATGATGTTGAACATATTGAGCATTTCCTGTAAAGAACATCATCATTGCTTTGTCTTCATTTGTAATGCTAATTATTGCTTTTCTGATTAGATTATTGCTTTTCTAATTATTGCTTTTCTAATAAAACCCCATGTCATTCTAAGTATGTGTGTCAATTTTTACCTCTCTATCTACATTATTCCGTGATTTATTAAGTTTTCAAATTTATACTGACTTTTTGATCACCCGGTATATTCCTCAGGCGATGAAAGCGCATCCGAAGGGCGACCAAACAGAAGGTCACAAGGCAGACGAAGGTCTCGACCGATGAGCATCTTGGATGGAAAATTGCTGCTAATCTCAGGTTTCTCTTCAACCCCTACTATGATTTCTGCAGCTTTCGGAGCCGGGTCTTTCAGAGGAAGCGTACGCGTTTCGAGGTGAGGATCCTTTTTGCTGATGGATAGTTATCTCCTCTGGTGCTGGGAACAGTTTGTTGTCTTTTAAATCCAAGGAAAAATTGTATTTCCTTAAAAAGTCCAATCCAAATATGCAAGGATCTGTAATATCCGCCACATATGCCGTGTGATTGTAGGCGCATTTCCAGCGTGATTTTCGAGTTTTACTTCTGATCTATGTCAATTTTCTCATCGGACGCAATCTGGAGGATCACACAGGATGGCGCCCAAATGAGTTTATTTTTAAATTGTTGAGCTAAATCTTTCTGCATGATGGTAACATTAGCTCCTGTGTCAATCGTCATATTGCAAGGAACTCTATTGAAGTGCCCCATGATGACAAGTCCATTACTATTGTCACGCACTTCAGAAATCTTAAACGCTTTAAAACAGGGTTTTGAAACGTTTATTTAGCGTTTTGTGTGTTACTTTTATTTATTAAATATCATGTTCTTCGCACTTAAACCATAAAATTCAGTTCAACAGCAATATCGCAAAGTAATTTTAAAAGGTGCATATCTTTAGAATTTCCCATGCACAGTTTCGCGCGCTAAATTAAATTGCTGGGTGGAGATAAAAATGCTATTTTTCGTACAGTGTTACCATTCCTCGCTTTGAAATCGCTAGGTTTAGGTTTGTTAATAAAAAATTCTTTGGTGTCTGACAAATAATAATTTGATAATAAAACAAATTCCAAATTAGCGCTTCCAGTTGCCCATATTCGGTGGAGTATTAAGTTATTAAAAATTTTATAGCTCTAGGTAACGTTGTCTTAATCACAGTGCGAGAAACATGCATACATTTATGCAGATTCTTTTCATTATTTAATTTCTTTAAATATAATACAGAGCTGTAATATTTGGTGGCACCAATTTTAAAAGTGAATAAACGCAGAAAGTGAACCGACGCAAAATGCCAAAACGAAATTAATAGCCCTCCTGGGCTAAAGCCCTTTGCGCTAAAATTGCCCATTTTGGGTAATGTGAGATCTAAAAGCTTTCAGATTTTTTTTAATTGTCAGTTTGATTTATACTTTTTGAATTTATCCGCTTAAGGAAATAAAAACGCTCCACGTGAAAGATTTCAGATTTAGAATTCCTTGCACGAGAGTTGGAGAAAAATAAAAAAAAATGAAGCAGCTGTTGTCTTTTCTTCAAAGTTAAGGACACAAGAAACAAAATCTGATTTGACAAATGGTAAATCGCTCACAGAAATCAAAATGAAGCAAATAAGAGGAAAATTAGATAAAAATACGGAAAACCTAAGCGAATATTTTTCTGAAAACAAAATGAACACGCGAAAGAAATACCCCCCACACACATATACCCGACATGAAAAAACTGAATTAATTAATTTGGAGGTATTTGTAAAATAATAATTTAATTATAAAATGAAATCCCTACGGTAAGTGCCTTGAAATGTATTAAAATGCTTATTAGAAAACATATATTTAAAATTTTCTTTCTTGCTTCATCGTAATATGCCCCTAAAAATTTTGATGGTATAAGTGGAACAGAAAAATATTCATTAAAGACATAAGAAAGTGGAATGAAGATAACGTCTTCGATAGAATATGATGGATTTTTTCCGACTCCTCGAATAAACAGTCTTAGTAATTGAGAACACCAGAATGAAAAATTATTTATATTAATTTCAGGAGAAAACATGAGGAGAAGGTAACATACAGTTACCGAGGCCGGGAGGCGGAAATCTTCCAGCCCTCCGTTATTGGAGTGATTATCATAAAAATGTTAACAAAATATATATTTAACAATTATTTGAGTAAATTTAAGTAGTTAAAATTGTTCGGAAAACAAAAATTCTGAAGACCAAAGAAAACGACTTACATTTGCCAGACAAACACATATTTGAAAAAGCTTATTAATCTGCCATTTTTGATGATATACAAGAAGTTTTTAATTTTTCTGTCAATGAAAAAAACCTAAAACTGTTTTTTTACGAGCTTTTGAATACTTTTATAGCTTTGTGAGGATTTATTTACTTTTACCAACAGTTAATTTTTAGTTTAAGCAACTTTCCTTTTAGTCCCGTTTTTACCCACGCTTTCTTGTCAGACTACTAATTAGCTAGCATGAATGTATTCAGAAGAGATAGAATAAAGTGCTATTAAAGAGTAGGTTTTGGAAGGTAATTTTTAGAGCATACTATGACTGCTTGAAGACCACGTTGCTAATATGAAATACTAGCGATTTGATTCTGTGGCTAGGAGTGCTTCCAGACATTGTTTCCGCCGACTTCTACGAGTCAGAGCCTTCCTGTGCGTTAAATTACTAGGCTAAATTTATTACATTCTGGTTTAAGTTCAACGTTATCCTCTTTAAATTAAGCCAGAACTCTTGGCTTTGTGTTAGCGCAAGTGGGGCTATCTATGCAACTATATTTGTTTGAGTAAAAGGTTCCTCACACCCTTATGAATTTGTGTTATAATTAAGATTTGGGAATAATTACGTATACCTTCTTTTACAGATCATTCGCTTATGCTACCCAAGAGTACGAGACTCTAAAGCTTAATCAAAATCGACGCTTTTAGCTACTGCATTTTCAACTGAAAAGGGCTGCCTAACCGTTAAGTCTTACTTGACTTATTGTTGACGAAAAATAGATAGCTGTAAATCCAATTCAACATTAAAAACTGAATAACTGAAACACTCATTCTCAAAAATATCTTTATTGTCAAATATATGTTAGGGATTGATTCTTGGAAGCCCGTTTCCATAATAAACATTTACATTTTCAATGTCTGCTTTTTTGCTTCGTACTCTTTCTAGAAATATACATGTCACTGCAGTGGCGCCCGAACTAAAAGATGGTGGATGATGATTCTCCACCAGCAGGATTTGTAGATTGGGTCCTATAATCCCCAGTCGCTTTTTAAAAGGGGAGTATGTAAGATATGTCTACCGATTTCTTTGCATGTCTTAGTGGTGTAATAGTCAGCTCGCTCAGCGCGTATTCGAGAGGTCCCTGGTTCGAGTCCAGACATTGCTCATTTTTCATCACTTCTGCTTCGAAATAAATATCTAATATCTCTACAAACTTACTTTTTAAACATTTTCTATCCTTTTCAACTCCACTCATCTAAAAATATACAAATTATAAATATTTAAGTTGATGTAACATAAGAAAAGACATTAGAAACAAATATATTTAACATGTAACACTAGTTTCTGGGATAAATATTCAATTATCCCAGAAACTAGGGTTTCTGGGATAATTGAATAGCCTGCTGACCTTGTACTTGTCTCCAAGAGACGTTTTTTGCTTGCTAATCACTTCGGTAACTCGTCTGTCGGCAATAAGTTAATTTAAGTTTCATTAGTCGTAATATTTGCATGGTGAGATAGTTCAGAGAGTAATCCCTCTAACGAGTCTGGAGAGTTTTAACTTAATTACAGAACGTTCATGTAAAGAAGGAAAGCTTCCGTAGAGATGTAATATAAACCTGTTTGATGAATGCGCCTCTACATCGTGCAGAGCCAAATTCCCGTAGACAAATCGCCAGCTGTGCAGGAAATTGACGAAGTCGGTACAAATTCTTTCTTTGACGAAACATTTCATGGTAATTTAAACTCGGATTTTTGTAGATTTTTTTACTTTATATTGATAATCCATTATTTAATCTACTTGTGCACATCCTTAATTTCATTTACGTCGATACGACGGGAAGAAATGATGTCACAGAAGTTTACCTCTTGGCAAACGCGACCTTTGACCTCCCACACCGGTTCCACAGCTATTTCGTGCATGCGCAAAAAGTCATTAATAATCGACAGATAGTCCCTGTAAGGTAAACTTAGTGTATACTTTTCCCTCTGCGGTCTGATGAAACCACTTCTGCTTTGGGGAAGCTTTCATTCTTAACAACAGAAGTTCATTGGCTTAAATGCAATGAGTTTTTGCAACAAGCAATTTGGCAGACATTTCGGTGCCCAAAACTGAAAGTTTACTTTTGGTCTCCCTCGTCAATAAGACACTGAAGGCGTAGAAAGTGATTACTTTTGTTGTGAATGCTATGCTGTGTCAATATATCAGATAATTCAATAATTTAAATGATAATTCCAGAATGGAATAAGCATAATTTTATTGGAAATAATAAAAGAAGACGTTACTGTTTGTTGCGAAGCTTAGCTTGTCCACATGGGCGACAAATCCGCTATTCTGCTAAGTTTCAAAGTTAAACAAATATGGCTGCTATGGTAAAAATAATTAGGCTTAGCAGCACTTAAGCAACTTTTAAATTGTTGATAATTCTACAACTGTAACATGCGGGTTAACTAAAAGCATAAAAATATTAACCGGAATATAAGAACAATATAATTAAATAATTTTTAAAGCAAAAAATGCACAATTTACAAACATATAAGAATAAAAAAACTTAGCTCACTCATCCGAGTAACAGAGTGGATATATATATGCATACATTTATATACTTTTCGTGCGACCTAGTGCAACCAAAATTGGAGATGCATATCTACACGTCATAGCAGTCCGATATACAAAATTTCAACGTTCTGAAGCTACTCGTTTTTGACTTATGCGAGATACAGACATACATACGTACGTAGGCACAGATGCTACGAAAAATTCTCTTCAGAATCCATTTTAAATCAGTTTCATAATTTTTTGGGAGGAAAACAGTCCTTTATTCTTTTCTTACGTACAGATATTACTCAAACACATCGTTAAATTGCATTCGATAGCTGTCGAAATTTATATTTTCATTAAAATATGATTCCCGAAATTTTTCGGGATTACAACACTTCCTTTTTACTTCATGCAAGGAAGTAAAAAGGTTTAAGAATGGAGATAAGTTTAGGTATTTTTAAGAAAATCTTCGTTGTACAATAGCGAAGATAATAATTATAATAAAATAACGCAGTGACAGCACCCTTGTGTACATTACGCATTTATAGCAGATAAATAGATAAAGAATTCATAGCCATTTGCGAAAAGATTCGAGTAAAATTCCATATACGTGAATCTAATTTAATTGAATACCTTTGAAATAAATTCCAAAGTAATCGCAAAATTAATCCTTTATTGTTACTGTATATGATTAAGTTATACTTACTATCGAAATATCGCAAGAAAAATACTTAACGGGTGCTTGAAGTCAACAATATTCGTGTCGTTATTTCTGCCTGACGAATTATCGAAGAAAGTTGGTTTTGCTCTCGGAGGATACGTGTAATAGGAGAGAATGCCAGGCCGCCGTCAACGAAGGCACTTCCAGCAAATAGACGATTTTAGGAGGGGTATGGTGATCGGACTGAGAAGGGTGGGTTGGTCCTTACGTCAAATCGCAGCTCATACCCACATGTATGTGAGTACGGTGCATCGGCTATGGCGAACATGGTTGGAACAAGGAAATGTTGGAAGAAGGAGGGGTGCAGGTGCAGCCAGAGTGACGTCAGCACGATTGGATGGACGCATCCGCCGACAACTTGTTGCGATCCCGCAAGTCAATTGTACTGCGATTCTGCAGCATGTGCAAAAAACCCTGCATGTTCCCGTGACGACCAGTAGCCTTTCCCGTTGATTGGTTGACCTGGGCTGCACTCACGGCGTCCGTTAAGAAGACTGCCATTGACAGCACAGCATAGACACCAACGTTTAGAATGGTGCTGGACTGCAGCGATGTGGATGACAGAATGGCAAAACATCGTGTTCTCAGATGAGTCACGCTTCTGTTTATCCAGTGACAATCGCTACATACGTGTGTGGCGTCGACGTGGAGACAGATCTAATCCGGCAGTAACTGTGGAACGCCCCACCGCGCGACAACGTGGCATAATGGTTTGGGGCGCTATTGCCTACGATTCCAGGTCACCTCTAGTTCGTATTCAGGGCACTATAATGGCCCAAAGATACTTGGATAATGTACTGCGGCCGGTGGAAATCCCCTACCTTCAGGGGCTGCCTAATGCAATTTTTCAGCAGAATAACGCCCGACTACATAGTGTTAGCATCTACCAACATGCTCTGCAAGGTATACAGATGCTTTCCTGGCCACCGTACTTTCCTGATCTGTCACCAATCGAACATGTGTGGGATGCAGACTCTGTCCCTGCCTCGTTCAGAAGACGAACTGTGGCAAATGGTTGAAAGAGAATCGAGAGCCATCCCTCAGGACACCATCCGCACTCTTATTGACTCTATGCCTTGACGTGTTTCGTCGTGCATCGCTGTCGGCGGTGGTCCTACATCCTGCTGAGCAGAGCCGTGTTTGCTATGTATTCTGACTATCATTTTGAAATAAAGATCACTTATTGCTGCTTGCTGTCTCTGTCTTTTTTTCCAAATTGCATCACTTCCTGACCACTCCTTCTTGGTGTTGCATTTTCAATGTCGAGCAATGTATTATCCAGAAATATTAATGCAAATAATTTTAATAGAAAACCTTACTTTAAAGTCACTGTCTTTGTATATATACAAGGAAATGCGTTAATTGTTTATAAAATAAAAATACTCAGTGTCAAACAGCTCAGTTTTACTTCTAAGATATTTCTCCCACCTCCTTAGAAGCAACCTAATGACTGTACACTAGCGCCGGAACTAAAGAAATGTGGTGGATGATGATTCTCCACCATCAGGATTTGGCGATTGGGTTCCCTAAGCACTATCCGCCTTATAGCGCCGGAAAGAAATGTGGTGGATGATGATTCTCCACCATCAGGATTTGGCGATTGGGTTCCCTAAGCACTATCCGCCTTTTAAAAGGGGGAGTATATAAGGTATTTCTCTCACCTTCTTAGCATGCCTTCATGGTGCAATAGTCAGCACGTTGGGCGCGTATTCCAGAGGTCCGTGGTTCGTGTTCCGGCGAGGGCATTGCTCATTTTTCCTCTCTCCTGCTTCCACAGTAACCTAATGAGTGTCTCTACAGTGGCGCCCGAAATAAAAAAGGTGGTGGTTGATGGTTCTTCAGCAACAGGTTTGACATTTGGGTCCAGTTGGGAAGCAAACTTGTGAATAATATTTTATCTCTATTGTTTTGATTTTGCCAATGTTTCGCAACCGTTTTATGCAGGCGTTTAAATTTGTGCTAAAAATTATAGATTGGAAAAAAAAGAAAAACTTCAGATAAAAGAGATTTTGATTTCCTGAACGATGTCTAAAACCTTGATCTGATTTAAAAACGATTGCTAAATCTTTGCAAGCGGCAATGGTGAGAGTTAATAGAATTGAGCTAAAGAAAAACCCAAATGGGTCTAGTAATGGATTTTTGATCCTTTCAATCTCTGGAACGGTCGTGTCAGAGTAAAAAGAAAATCAAAGAGAAATGGTTCAGCTCTTTCCTGAGATTTAATGAAAAATATAAGTTATTGAAAAGCACAAGGATGAAGAAAGTACCTTTGATTAAGTAAATCGAGTTACATTTTATAGCAAGTTTTTCATCTACAAGTTCACATCTATGCCAGAGTGCAATTGTTTTACAATATGCAAATGTATTCTAAGCTTATATCTTTGCATTTATATCGAAACTTAATATTTTAAGAAAGTGAATAATATTTAATTCAGTGTTAGGAATTGCTTCCTTTTAAAAATTGAATTAAATTGTACAGAAACATGTTAAACTGAAGGTACAAAAGGCGCATTTGGAACAAAACGTTAAGTACTAATGTGTTTTAAAATCTATTTCTGAATTTAAGAAAGAAATCTCACTTGACACTGTTCTTGCATCACAGACGCTTGGTATTATTTGCTAAGAATTTGCCCTTTTATTTGAAAGGTAAATAAACAGTATATATGCAATACTTAAATTTATTAGATTTTACAGAAAATGCTCATTTTACATTTTATCAAGTGCTTCACAAAGTTAATATATACTTGTTGTTCTAATATTTTTTATTTTAAAACACAATTATCCCAATATTATTTCCGCGCAAAATGTGTGACCTGAAGACTTTATTCTTTCCTAACTTTGTTTTGTTTTCCTTTTTTTTACTGTACGCTTTCATATTTTAAATTATAATTTACTTTCTTTTAATTCATCTTTTGGGTGATTTCAAACTTGTCATCGCCAATTTGTTTCTCCAACGACGCCAAATTGGCAACTCTTGGAGTCTACTTTTGAATTTCGGTCTTTCCTTCTTCGTTTGCTCAGCGATAAGTTCTGAATGAAGTTTTCTGTTAATTTTAATGTATATTTTGTAAAATAACACTTTATTTGAGTGTAATTTAAGTAAAAAATGCATAATTATTATTCTTTTACTTTTTTGGACATTGGTGGTGGTGGTGAGTGAAATTTTTTGGCGCAAAACCAGGAATGGTTATACCGCGCCAAACACAAGGTAATGGGACATAAGGTGATACAAAAGACAGTGAAATTAAAATAGCTTATGAATTAAACAAGTAGATAAAGGAATGTACAAAATCCAGGGGATGAGGTCATATAAAATCAGCTAAAATCACAAGTGTTAAAATTAATATACAAAATTAAAATCAGTTCAAATGAGGTGATAAACACCAATATCTCTTAAATAGTAAAATAAATTACGATTGACCTCTCTTCCAATTAAATGGTCGAGAGGTAAGTCACAGCTGTTAAAATATTTCTGACGAGTACTATTAAAAGATGGACATTCAATTAAAAGGTGAAGGACCGTTAAACATACACCACATTTTGAGCACAGGGGTTCATTTTCAGCATTCAAAAGATAGTTATGGGTCATTCTGGTGTGACCGATTCTGAGTCTAGT
>KK115165.1:94760-147159 GCA_000611955.2 Stegodyphus mimosarum
AAAAAGGAAAGTGAGTGGTCTTTATATATTCCACATGCTTTTTTAACTCTCTCCCAAACTCGTTTACTTGGTGTAGAGGATGTTATTGTTGACACATATGAAATCCAGGAATCCCTCTGGCTCTGCCGTCTTACTTTTCTCGCATTTGCTTTGGCTCTTTTGAATGCTAGATAGTTTCGCAAAGTAGGATATCTGCGAAAGATTCCCCAAGCTTTTCTCTGTTTTTGAAGTGCTTCCTGACAGTCACGGTTCCACCAAGGTTTGGAATATTTTACCAATTTACCCGATGTTCTGGGGATACAAAGCACAGCTGCCTGGTTTATAACATCAGTAATGTATTCCACTGCATCATCGATTTGCACATTTTCTACCATTTCCTCTGTGAGGTCAGCAACAGAAGAGAAGAGGTCCCAGTCTGCCCTTTCAAATATAAATCGAATGGGCCTCGACATGGAGTTTGCTCCTCTTCGTGCGAGAGATACAAAGATGGGGTAATGATCGCTGCTGTAGAGATCATTGCCGACACTAAACGTGCAATACGGCAGCAGAGACGGTGAACAAATGGCAAGATCAATAGCGTGGAATGTTCTTGTAGGCTCGTGGAAGTATGTGTCCTGCCCGGTATTGAGGAGACAAAGGCTGTGATCTTCGATCAGCTGCTCAATTTGTCTTCCTCGTGCATTGGTGTCTTTACTTCCCCAGAGCAGACTGTGCCCATTAAAATCTCCTATAAGAAGAAAAGGTTCAGGCAGCTGGCTTACAAGCTCATTTAAACGCTCTTGATCAATGTGTTCATTTGGAGGCAAATACACTGAAACTACAGAAAATACGACATTGAAATTTATTTGCACTGCGACAACTTGGAGGGATGTCGTCAGAGAAAGTGCATTTGATGGATAGTCCAGTGAGGTGAGGAGGCCTACACCTCCACTGGCACGCTCACTTGTAATATTATCTTTCCTGTCGAAAGAAAACCTCCGAAGTTTTGCTGGCTGTTCCGGTTTCAGGTTAGTCTCCTGTAGAGCGAAACATACAGGATGATGAGCATTTATGATATCTTTTATATCTGTCAAATTCCGGTGGAAGCCGCGACTGTTCCAAGAGACGAGGGTGGCCATTATGTTTGATGTTTGCTCTTTCTGTGTTCTTTCTTTGTTTTTCGCGGAAGCAGATGCTTGGGAGTTTCCAGCCCCTCCTCTACTTCCATACTATCCGAATCAAGAGAATCGGTTATCATGCCATCGTGTGAGCTAATACTAAGGCTTCTATTTTTATTATATGTTTTCTGAGGGGTATGTTTTGGTTTACTTTGTACTTGTATTTCTTTTTTTTTAACGGAGTGTGTGGGTTTTTCGTTTCTCTGCCTACTTGTAGTATCCTGAGATTTATTTGGGTAGGTTTGGGTACTGACTGATGTTTGTGTTGCAAAAGATCTTGTTGACTTAACAGCATTAGCAAAAGAAATGTTTGGTCTGATCTGTGTGCTTTGAACTAGCCTTCTAGCTTCGGCATATGATATGTTTTTGTTGACTTTTGTTGTTTGTATTTCCTTTTCTAATTTCCATTTGGGGCACGAACGAGAAAACGCTGGATGTTCGCCTTTGCAGTTTATACACAGTGGGGCAGCAGTACATGTGTCACTATCGTGGCCAACCATAGCACAACGTGCACAGGTGAGTTTGCCACGGCAAGAGATCTTAGAGTGACCAAAGCGCTGGCACTGGAAACATCGCATCGGGTTTGGAATATATGGGCGTACAGGGCAATTGAGGTATCCAGCCTTGATATTCTTAGGCAGATCTGGCGATTTGAAGGTCAGGATCACATGTTTTGTGTCTATCAACTGACCTTCCTTACGCATCTTGATCCGCCTTGCAGCACAGACGTTTTGGTCGGCTAGCTCGGAAACGAACTCTTCTTCGGAAACAGACAGAAGGTCGAATTCCGAGATTACGCCTCTAGAATAGTTTAGTGTTTTGTGTGCTGATACAGTGACATCAATTTGCCCGAGCTTGGTTAATTTAAGGAGGGAGGCAGATTGTACAGCTGACGTTGTGTCAATTAGCAAATCTCCAGACCGAAGACGCTTTATGTTTCTTGGCTCACCTATGGATGAATGTATATATTTATTTATTAGAAAGGGAGACATCTTTTGCATTTCGCCAGAAGGACTTGAGATCAAAATAAAACGTGGACAATTATTAGGACTATACACATCTGTTTCAGTACGTACTTTTTTCACAGTTGGCGTTTCAGGAGCGTTGGCATTTGAAAGGACAGGACTAGATTCTGGGTGACTTGTAACATATATTTTATGAGATGCCATATTGAAAAGATTAAAGATTCGGGTCCGACCGCCCCACCCACCACGGAGCCCAACAAGGGAACACAGATTCCTGTGTTAGGGCTAGTCAGACCTATACGCAAACTGAAGCCCCACAGTCGGCTTTCCCGAAAGCAGGAACTCCCGAGAGCTTATCCCCAAGCCACTGACACAAGGACTAGTGACCAGCCGATTGACACCCGTGAGGACGACAAGGTGCCACCCGTTTAGCTGAAGCAGAGGCCAAAGCAGTGTGTTGGGGACAGTACCTTGTCCCTCAACTACCAGGACCCTCCTTTCCAGCGACACGGGTCTCCACGCACGGCAAACACGTGGGCAGTTTTCTCGCCACTTCAGAACCAGAGACAAGGGCTGCTCCAGTCTGTCATGGCAAGCCCCAAACTCCGAAGAGGAAAACCGCAAGGGAGAAAGGAATGAAAAAAGCTTCAGCTCAGAGGAGAGGAGACGGAAAAGAGGATAGATCACTGGGGCTCCAGGATAGTGACACCCGTCTCATCAAGAAGATGATCCTCTGAAGGGCTAGGGTACCTCGGGATTGCCACACCCGTACTCACAAAAGTGACCCCCTGAGGGGTTTTTGGACATTGATTTTATTACATATAAATATGTGTTTTTATGTATTTTCATTTCATTTTCGGTATTCCTCTACGTAGAGGAGGCATTCAGATTTTTCATGTGGACTGCTATAATTAATGGTTCATCAGCTAATGTTGCATGAACAGAAATGCAGTGGTTTTCCTGAGGGAAAGGATCCAATTGAATCTGATGTACTTCCTCCTGATAACGTTGAATCAGAATTTGATTGCTTTCCTCTTCCTATATACTTTTGTAATTTTTGTATTTCACACTTTGTAGTTTTCGCCAGTTCTTCCGGTTGAGTAACAATGGGGTGATATTTTTTACATATTTATGGGAATTTAGGATTTTACTGGTACTGAGTTTCAGTTCTTATTTATTTTTGTGACTTTGGTTCCAAATTTCTTACTCTTTGTCTGTACTCCCTTTTCTAACTTATACTTTTTAAACAGTGACAGAACTATAAACCTACATTAATATTCTTACCCGCGTACGAGTTGCTAATGGATTGAATGCACACAAAAGCGACGATAGCTTGATAAAATTTATTTTCCCAAAAGAAACATTGTACAGTTCTGGAACTTTTCACAAAAGCACTCGCACAGCTCTTCTTGGTATGACAGAGCGTTATCAGTAGTTATCACTTCAGACTACTAAGGCAAGGGGGTATAAGAATCCTCACATATGTTTAACTCGAGCAGTGATCTCTCGGTACTTTCATTACTCTCAGTTAAACTCTGACTTAAATTGAAAACTTTAATGCTTTAATGCTAAGTGCTCATGCTTTTAAAGCCACAAAGTTGGTTATCAAAGCCATTTTAAACTATGTGAAACTAATCCAATAAAGTCGTAAAATCAATTTCCTTCTTTCGGTGGTTCAGATTTTTATTTATTAGGTGATAAGAGGCTCAGTGTAAAAAACACAACAACTAATTTATTTAAAAATTACTGAAATATAGCATAATATTCTTTTGCCGGTAATTATTAGGGCCGGCGACTCCACTACAAAGCATTCTAACTTGAAGAAGGAGGGGGGAAAGTGGAGCACCCTCTATAGGCGTTTCGCAAGAACCTAAAGCCCCATAGGTACATCACATGTAAAACAATCATGTGAATCCCACATAAGGAGAAAACGTGCTCTCCCTGGTCTTATATAGTTTTCACCGGCCACCGAGAAATTTCCAGTACCTTCGACTTCTGGAAACTGCTGGAAGACATACATAGTTTCACTTACATAAGGCCGAATACAGGTACAGTTACATAGCGAATGGACCAGTTGCAGTTACTCAGAGATCGGACCAAATTATCGCCAAATGGTCTTCAATATAGGCTACTTTTTATTTGTCACCAAATTTGGCGATAAAATTAGCCACCAAAAGCATCATCAGCATAGCGCTACTATTTGCCTCAATGTTAAACGTATTTGCCCCTATAATGTTATTTTTTCTGAGGCCATCCATATTACATAATACAAGAAACACTACTATGTACATGTAATTTAACTATAATTATTTACATGTATACAAAATTGCGAAAATTTGGGAAGTGATAAAATAAAAATAATCTTGAAGATTGTTTATCATTGTTGGCAGTGCAACTGAAATTATTTACGGTTCAAAAGTCTACTTACCAGCGGTTAAGATGCGCTTTACACTGCGTTGTGTTTAACGTTCTTAGTAGTTTGAAGTGTAACTACCGATTGTATGAGACATTTCTCCCGCCTTCTTAGCGTGCCTTCGTGGCGTCATGGTCAGCACACTCAGCGCGTATTCAAGAGGTCCTTGATTCGAGTCCCGGCGAGGTCGTTCCTCCTTTTTTTTCGAGTTCCTTGTTTCAAAAAATTCCAAAATATCCCTACAGTGGCGCCTGAACCAAAAAAAAAGTGGTGGATGACGATTCTCCAACACCAGGATTTGGCGATTAGGTCCCCTAAACCTCAGTCGCCCCTTAAAGGGGAGAGTACATAAGGTGTTTCTTCCTCCTTCTTACCATGCCTTCGTGGTGCAGTGGTCAGCACGCTCGGCGCGTATTCTAGAGGTCTTAGCTTCAAATCCCGTCGAGGGCATTGCTCATTTTTTCAGGATTTCTGCTCCAAAAAATCCTAATGACTCTGCAATTGTACTGTGTCATATTGTGTACAATTGTTCAAAAATTTCTGTAGAAAATTTCAGAATTCTGAGATACTTCTTTCGATAAAAACAAATTTCATTAATCTGTAATCGGACCTGTGTGTATTCAGTCTATTTCGAACCTGTACGAACGCAACAATGTATTGAAACTACTCATGAAATATATATGTGAAATACGATTTTCATAGGGGCCAATTAGGTAAATGAATGGAATATCCTGCCGAAATATGCCTTAAAATATCTTTTAATATTGCAGTTAAAATATGCTGTTTGTGGATGTACAGCAAATGGCATTTACCAAGCTAAAATCGTCAAATATAATCCAATATGCCAATTAAATTAAATACTCTTATTTAAAGTATCATACAAGTGTTAAAAAAGAGCAGAGGAATTTGGTATTCTTATCACGGATGAATAATTTCCACAAAGCTGCGAAGAAGTTCCACAAAGAATAATACGAAATTTCTTTGCTTTTTTAAGAAATCTTCAACAAATCTTCGAAATTTTTGAAAGCTGTAACGTAGAAAGAAATGTTGCTAATGTTTCATGACAGCATTGAAATTTATTTTTCTGTTTTTGAATACAATGCCTCGTCGATGACGCTGTTTTTATTTTTGTTATTTTCTCTTATCAGCTTTATCGAAAATGCTTTCAGCGTACCTGAAGAAATTTGCTCACGGTGAACAAGTGACTTAAGCTATAGAAAAGGAGGATATGTGGTGAAGAATTCTAAATGAGGGCTTTGCATGCAGAAAAAAGAAGATAAAAAATTTAAGTCTTTCCGATTCCGCGCCTTCTCTGCTTTAGGTGCACCGTCGACATGGAACTTCAGTCTATTCTATTAAAGTGAAAAATTCCGTGCTGAGTTCTCAAGGCCCTGATGATTAGGCTTTTGATCGATGAAAAGCTATCGCCTTCATAAAGTAATGAAGCTTTCGGCACCTTGTTTAACGAAAACGTCAATTCTGCGGAGTAAAGAGTTTTTCTTTCGTGTTAAGGACTTTAATGCTTCTTGTAATAAGTGTTCTATAGATTTCGCAGCGCAGCAAATTTTGCTGCTGATTTCTCAGTCTGAAAGGCAACGAGATTGGAGAAATTTTCAAAATGTTACGTTTAATTTCTGTGTTTCTTAAAATTCATTTCTAGGTAGTTCATATCATTTCGTAGCAAATAGAATGTAAAATTATCAATAATTGATGCAAAATTATAATTTTTAGTGTACCTATCCTTTTTTTTCTGCTCTTTCCTACTGCCAAAATTTGCGAAGTGATAAAATAGAAATAAACTTGAACGTTGTTTATCATTGTTGGCAGTGCAATTGAAATTATTTCCAATTCAAAAGTCTACTTACCAGTGGTAGAACGGTAAAATCGCTGAACGCTGGCAGTTCCAACCTGGGTTTCGTTCCAGGACTACCTGCATAGGCATTTTGTGCTCTGCTTCATGCATAACTTCATCAGTAACATGTATACGAGCCGGTTTTCCATAGAACATCCTACGAGCTAGTCATGAAGGCATCCCTGAAGCAGATAGCCCAAGTGTGCTTTGCATAATCAATTAAAGCAGAAAACAAGTAATATAAAAAAAATTAAAGTCAATTCCTACTTAGGAAAATTTTTGCTACATAGTGAGACATTACATCTGCTTCACCCAACTCTATAAAACTACAATTCTTTAATTCTTTACACTTTAAAAATCTTTAAAACTCTATCTTACTGTTTCCATTTAATTTCGTTAAATATTACAATCGCATTTCTCACAGTCATATACTATTATTTATAAGTTGTTATAAAATAAATTTTTACAGTACTAATAAACGGTCATTATTTGGAAGTCTTAATATGTGAAATATGTGAAATTTTAAATTTTTATTATCATTAATATGTGAAAATCTGTATTAACATCAAGTGTCACTCCCTACAAGTTTAAGAAAAATTGTATTTGAACTGGAATGGATGAATAAAAAGTATTTTATTAACGACTCAAAATTTGAACAAGATTTAGGGAGAGTGTGAGCTAATAGTAGGAATTTAATAATAAAAAATCTAGATCGTTTGACTTTAAAGACAATCGAGAGTGCCTCTTTCATGTCCAGTTTAAAGAGACTTCAGCTTAAATCTTCACTAAATAATTAGCTACAATTGCTAAAGCAAAAGCTTCAACGCTTCAGATGCATATTATCTTTCCGTTAACGCACCGTATACGATATACAGTCTAGAGGTTTGGTTTGGTTTATGCAGTTAAGGCAAAACCTCGAGGGCTATCTGCCTAAGGGGAGGGATGCCTTCGTGGAAGACTTTCTAAGGCAAACTGGCTCGTATACACATTACACATGGAAAAAACTGCGAAAACGTCCATGCAGCCAGCCCGTTCGAACCTCAGACCGAACTACCAGTGTTCAAGGATTTTACTACCGCTTGCCGCTGGTGGGCTCATAAAAGTCTACAGGAGATGCTGCATAAGACTTATATAACTGTGCCACATATTTTCCAGTTTCCCTAAAAACAAGTTTAGAGTAGATGCTACTGAAAATTTAAAATAAGTAGTAGAATTTTTGTTAGCTTCAGGCTGACTTTTCGAATAGTTACTAATTGCTAATTAAAAAACGTTTTTCTTTTTTTTTTTCGTTACATACTTTTGTCTCATATTTATTTTTACATTACAAAATAAATTTTAACAATTTTTAATTGTTTTTGGTTAACAATTATGTTTTCGATGAATAATATAATGAAAATGTAATTTATAATATTTATTGCTAGTTTTATACAGTGAAAGCCTTTATCTCCAAATGATATTATGCGGAAAATATCATTAATTGTAATAATTAATAATTTTAATAAACAATTGTACGAAAATTCTGCAACAAAATACAATTTTATACTACGTTTAATATACCGTATTTTTTGTTTTCATCGCGTTCTGTACGCTTAGCAGTTACAGCCTTTCCTTTTATCTGTGAAGGAAGTATTATCAAAAGGCAAGATCTGATCCCATATTATATTATTAAATCAGAGGTACAATGAAGTTTTAGACATGCTGCATAAATGTACTGTAAAAGCACCAGATATTTGTGCACATACTAATTTCGAATAAGGTAATCCTCCACCGAATATGGGCATCTGGAAGCCCACATTTGGAATTTGTTTTATCATCGATTTCATATTTTTTCAGACATTAAAGAATTTTTTATTAAGAAATTGAATTATTTCAAAGAGAGGAATGGCAACACTGTGCGAGAAGAAAAAAAAAACATTTTTATCTCCAGCGAGAGACTGTGTATCGGAAATTTTAAAAATATGTTCATTTTAAAATTATTCTGCGATATTGCTGCTGATTTGAATTTAATGTTTTGAGTGAAAATATTTTTATAATATTGTACGATTATTAACCAGTTATTATGATTTTAGATCTTTACTATAACTTCTACTTTTCCGTTTCCTAACCAGAAATTAGTTAGTGATTATTTAAGTTGAGGATTTTGGATTGTAAGACGGAGTGTTTTTCTACCTTTCGAGGGCACGTTACTCTGCTTCGACAGCTCTAATAATATTGACATTATTCGGCTTTGCGTTATTGCTGCCGATATTTAATTGATGTAGTGTTGAGAAATTCTGAGCTAACTTAGAATTTTAAATCAACTGGCTAGTCTTTGACTAACATGCTTAGTTTTAATTTTGAATTTGACAGTTAATTTAAGTTTCATCGCCGCAAGTGGTGGCTGTTTCATTAAGCACAAAAAGTGCATTTCATGTTCAAGTCCTGATTTAACAAAAATGCTATTTTAATTTCCTCAATTCTTTGTCATTAACTCTAGGCAATGAGATATTTTGCTTCAAGTCCATCATGAGTTTGATGCTAGTTTACGCTACCCAAGAAAGTCAAACTCTAGAGATGAACTAAATATAAAACATTTAACAAAACATTTACTCATCAGGTTAGCTAATTTCTATATGTAATAAAGACATATATTTAAAAAATAAATACATAAATAAAAGTTCCAATTATTGTTATTTAAAAAATGTGCTTATTACTGATTACCTAATAAACGTTAAACAGTGTTTTCGCTATTTTCAACATTCTACGACAGTCGATGACTTAATTAGAAAGCGTTAAGTACAAAACAGCTAAAGTAATTATTATATAATTTCAATACTGTTAATGAGTAATGTAGTTGTATGTTAACGATTCTAAAACAAATAGATCAAGAAAGCAAAAATGAAATAAACAAAATTTCAGATTTTGCATTACGCCCAAAGGGACGTTTTTTAACGTTTGGTGTTTTACCTTTATTTATTAAATATCATGTTCTTCGCACTTAAACCTTAAAACTCAATTCAACAGCAATATCACAAAATAATTTTGAAATGAGTGTATCTTTAGAATTTCCGATACACAATCTTAATTTTCTGTTCTGTATATGTTTCAATTGATTTTTTTTTCGCACAAAACTTGCCCAAAATAGGAAATCCTTATGAGCGAAAGTTTGCACCTGATTAAGATGTAAACAAAATGCACTGATAAATTGTGACAAGGGGAAGGTAAATCAATTAAAAAATAAAGTACATACTAAACCGAAGAAAGCTCTAATATTCTAGGACAAAAATATGCTTTTGCAAATGTTTAAAAACAACTTTAAGAAATTCATGATAGGTGAACCTGTACGAAAGTCTAAAAAACAAGATCATAAGGTATAAATCCAATTACAAAAATCTCGCTGCCCGTTTAAAAACGTGTGTGCTGTTCGTCATTGTTGCATCACCATGGTATGATGAATTAACTGGAACTTGGCCCTCGAAGCTTCGTGAAAGAGCCAATAAGACCCGCAGGCTGAAAACTCTGAAGACCCATGCTCTATGTCATACAGTGCTACTTATCACTATTTCTTTTGTTTTCTGCTTCACTTAGGTTACGCAATTATTAGGTGTAATAAATTTTCTGCTTGCTGTTACGGAGTAGCGTTCCCTGGATATTCTGCTTTTATATTGAAGCCTAAAAAGGTACTCCTAAAAATATATCTCTCATTTATATTTCTATAAATATATCCTATAATTTAAATTAAATTTTTATACTATCATTTTCTTTGATAACATTCTTTTGTCTACTTTTAATGTATTGCATGATCCCTTAATTTAAAAAAGATTGAGTGAAGTAGTCAGTATTTAGAAAATATTAAAAAATGATAGTAGTAAAAAAAATCTGAAATGTTTCAGATTTTAAATTACGTCCAAAGCGGCGTTTTTTTAACGTTTTGTGTGTTACCATTATTTAGCAATAAAATCAGATACAAATCAAGTCTTAATATAACCGTCAACTCTTCGTTTAGGAAGTTGGAATAGTCACGGATCTTCTTAATAAAATGCATTCCACTGTCGAAACACGAAATGAAAAATGCTTAAACTTATCAACAATAAAAGAAGGTACTCCCCTCAAAAAAGAAAAAAAAAAAAAGTAGAAAAAAAAGAAAATTTAAAAGGTTTCAGATTTTAAATTGCTTCCAAAGGGCGTTTTTTAACATTTTGTGTGTTGCATTTAATTATTAAATCCCATGTTTTTCGCACTTAAACCATACAATTCAGTTCAACAGCAATGTCACAAAATAATTTTAAAATGAACATGCGCGCTGGAGATAATTTTTTTTTCGTGCAGTGTTGCCATTCCTCGCTTTCAGATCGTTAAATTCGTTAATCAAGAATTCATTGAAGTGTTAAAAATATGAAGTCTAAAGTAAAACAAATTACCAATTAGGGCTTTCAGATGCCTATATTCGGTGGAAGATTACGTTATTCAAAATTGGATGGCTCCAGGTATCTGAGACCTACAACCATCAAACCTAGAGCCATCTGATTTTATCACAATGCGAGAAACGTACATACATTTATGCAGATTCTTCATTATTTAATACCTTTAAATATCATGGCTGTAATATTTGGTGGCAACAGTGTGAAAAGTGAATCAAAGCAGTTTTTGGCGCAAAATGCCGAAATGAAATTAATAGGCCTTCTGGACGTTCGGCTAATAAATATGTAAGTAAATCATGCACTTGTTAAAAAAAAACCTTAGTTAATATCGGGTTGGCAAGAAAGTAGATAATTTCGGTTTTTCAGTATGAAATAAAAAAAACTCAACTTTTCTAAACAATTCATTCCGCACTCATAGAACTTCTTGTCTTTATCAGCAAAAAACTAAGTGCGATTTGAAGCCATCTTTTTTACTGAAATTTTTATACCATTTGAGAAATTTTGTAAGCTTCGAAACAAACTATAATCTAATGGGTGCAAGGTGGAGCTATATGCAGAATATGATATCATTTGCGTCCTAATCTGCAATAATTTCTCATTTGTTGCTCAAGATCTAAGAAGACTCACATTGTCATGGTGAAATACAATTTCTTTGCTATTTGCCAATTCTGTTCTTTTTAGCCCAAGGGGCGTTAACTTAGACAAGCAATTAATTTCGTTTTGGCATTTTCCGTGGAAAACTTTAAATGTCCGTTTCGCTTTTCAAATTGTTTCACCAAATATCATCGCCCTGTGTTATATTTAAAGAAATTAAATAATGAAGAATCTGCATAAATGTACGTATATTTCTGGCTCTGTGATAAAACAGCGGTACCTACAGCCATCTAATTTTGAACAACGTAATCCTCCACCGAATATAGGCATATCGAAGCCCTAATCTGGAGTTTTGTTTTATTACCGATTTCATATTTTGTAACAGCTTAACGAATTCTTGATTAACAAACTCAACGATTTCAAAGCGAGCAATGGAACATGTTACGGGGGGAAAAATTATATTCAGCGCTCGAGACTATGTATCGAAAGTTCTAAAGCTATGCTCTTTTAAATATTTTGCGATATTGCTGTTGAATTGAATTTTGTGGCTTACGTGCGAAGAACATGATATTTAATTAATAAGGGTAACACACAAAACGTTAAAAAAACACCTTTTGGGGGTAACGTAAAATCTTAAAGCTTCCAGATTTTATTTATTTATTTATTTATTTATTTTTATTTTGATAGCTTCCTCCAGTTTTAAAAGTTTGTTTTATAAGTAAATATAATGTTTTATAAGTAAGCTCCAGTTTTATAAATATCTGAGCTGTTCATTTGGCTGCTTGGAAGCGGCTCAAAATACGCAACACCTTTGTAATCCCACCAAAATGTCAGCATGATCATTTTCTGATTCAAATTTAGCTTTCAATATGATTTTTGCTTGTTCATCAGGCTTGAACCATTACCATTTTCGTTTAATGTTATTGCAGACGATCCATTTCTCATTACTAGGGATAATTCATTTAAAAAAAGGTCGATTTTATTAAGTTTGAAATTCGTATCGTAAATATTAAGTGAATTTCTTTCAATTCATGCCGAACATAAATATCGAGCTTCTTAACGAGTGCAAGGAGTCTCATGTGATTATGTGTGTTGCACATTTAGTCTGAAGTGCGTTACACATTTAAACTTTTTGCCATATCTCGCACAGTTATAGGACAGTATGAATCAATTATAGTTTTAATTTTGTTTAACCCGGGTTTGATCGCGCTGGGTGTCTCACACCCAGTGACTCCTTTTTCGCACTTTTTCTTTCCAACCTTTTTTCAAAAATGGACGAGTCTTCGTGTAGCTGCCTCAAAGGTCATAACCTTGGAAGGGGAGAATCGACAAAAGAATTCTAAAAATAGATCTACTTAAATCGCGGGGCTTGGGTGTCTCACACCCAGAGCGAGCATTTCTGTAACTCTTCTCAGTACAGGCAGACGTATCTAAACCGTTCTTTCGTTATGGCGCGTTACCGCACTTATGACGAAGAAATGCGGTATTTGAAAACTTTACTGGATACTGTTTCTTCTGATGAAGAAAATATAGAGGAAGATAATGATTTTTCAGGTAATGAAGAGCCAGATGATGAAGAATATTGTAGTGATCATGATTCTTCAACAGAAATTGATTCTGATTCTGAAAACGATGTTTCAGATTCAAGTGCAGATGATTATTTTATCGGAAGAGATAGCATAACGAAGTGGAATAAAAAGAAATTCAAAGCTAATGTTAGAATTTCTGCGAAAAATATAATATCAAAACTCCCAGGAAATACGCCCGTTTCAAAGAATGTAACTTCTCCTGTGGATGCTTGGAACCTCCTTATATCTTCTGATATGATAAAGAAGTTAGTGCATTGGACTAACAGTTTTATAGAATCGATTCGAGAGCGTTTTTCACGGGAAAGAGATGCAAAAGAAACTAATGAGGCTGAAATTAAAGCATTTATTGGATTGCTTTATCTCATTGGTTTGCATAAATCATCACATGTGTATATACGAGATCTTTGGGCAACAGACGGCACTGGAATAGAAATATTCCGTACAACCATGTCATCAACACGTTTTTATTTTTTATTAAGATGCATCCGATTTGATGATATACAGACTCGCAAGAGCAGAAAAGAATTAGACAAACTGGCCCCGATACGTGAATTCTTCGAAAATTTTGTAGAAAACTGCCAAAAATCGTACAACGTTGGAGAGTATGTAACCATAGATGAGAAATTAGAATCTTTTAGAGGGCGATGTCCATTTCGCCAATACATGCCAAAGAAACCATCGAAGTATGGAATAAAAGTTTTTGCGCTCGTCGATTCGAGAGTTTTCTATACTTGGAAAATGGAAATATATGCCGGTAAACAGCCGAAAGGTCCATTTCAAGTAGATAATTCTCCCAGTAGTGTCGTAAAAAGATTGATGGAACCTCTGTATAATTCAGGACGAAATCTAACAGTGGATAACTGGTACACTTCTTATCCGCTTTCACAGGAACTTTTGAAAAAAAAATATAACAATTGTTGGGACATTGAGAAAAAATAAGAAAGAAATTCCTCCAATATTCTTGAATACAAGAAAAAGGGACGTTTACTCTTCCATGTTTGGATTTCCGAAAAAAACGACTATTGTTTCGTATGTACCAAAGAAGAATAGAAATGTTCTTCTGCTCTCAACAATGCATAACGATAATGCAATAGACATCACTACTGGAGAATCAAAGAAACCCGAAATAATAACTTTCTATAATATAACGAAAGGAGCTGTGGATGTCGTCGACGAAATGGCTGCAACGTATTCAACAGCTAAAAAAACAAATCGATGGCCTATGACGATATTTTATGCAATGTTGAATGTAGCTGCTATAAATGCACGCGTTATTTTGCTATCCACTAAGGAACCACCGACTCAGAATCGAACACGACGTTCTTTTCTGAAAAGTTTGGGATTTGGACTAATTGCAGACTACAAAAAGATCAGAAGCCAGCAAACAATGCTCCCGCAAAGTTTGAAAGTAAAACTGGTAAAGAATGAGGACTCTCAACCATCTGCTAAGAAGGCAAAAGTAATAATTAAAAGATGTGCTGAATGTGGATCTAAAAAGGACAGAAAAACAAAATATATTTGTGAAAAATGTCAAAAACATGTATGTATGGAACATATGGCATGTATTTGCAGGAAATGCACAGAATAATTGTAAGTAATATTTTAAATATATATGTTTAAAACTGTTTTGACTTTTATCTTTTTCTTCTGTTTTATGTTTTGTGTAAATTTTATAGTAGATAATAGGAAGAAACCACCCTGGGTATGACACACCCAGCGCGTGTAATGCCGTTCGTTTTTCTCGCGCGTGTAATGCCGGGTTAAGGCTACAAATGTTATCAAAATCGAAAGGTCATCAAGTGTTAATCTTATTAACCCAAAGGGCGTTAGCCCAGAAGGCCTATTTTTTTTCGTTTTGGCAATTTGCGTCGATTCACTTTCAGCTTTGATTCACTTTTCAAACTTTTGACACCAAATATTACAGCCCTGAACTATATTTAAAAAATTAAATAACGAAGAATCTGCATAAGTGTATGTATGTTTCTCGCATTGTAATAAAACGACGGTACCTAGAGCCACTAAATTTTGAATAATATAATCCTCCACCGAATATGGGTATCTGGAATCCCTAACTTGGAATTTGTTTTATTTTCGATTTCGTATTTTTGACAAATTAACGGATCCTTGATTAACAAACTCAACGATTTCAAAACGAGCGATGGCAACACTGTACGAAAAAGAACATTTTTATCTCCAGCTCGCTAGACTGTGTATTGGAAATTCTAAACGTATGTTTATTGTAAAATTTTTTTGGGATATTGCTGTTGAAATGAATTTTATGGTTTAGTTACAAAGAGCATGATATTTAATAAATAAAGGTAAGACGCTAAACGTTAACCCCCCCCCTTTGGGCGAAATGTAAAATCTGACAGCTATTAAATTTTCTTCTATTTTAGGGTTATTATTATTTGAATTAACCACTTATTATGATTTAGACATTTAGTACAGCTTTTTCTTTCCACTTACTTACCAGAAATGTAAATCAGTTAGAGAGTATTTAAGCTGAGATTTTCAGAATATAAATCGCAGAATGTTTCTGCCTCTCCAGGCCACGTTACTAGATTTCGCCAGCTCTCTTGAGATTGTTGTAATTCATCGGCTTTGTGTTAATATTGCCAACATATAACTGTTAGAATGGTAAGAAGTTTGTGTAGTCTCTGATTACTTGACTTACTTTAAGTTTTTGAATTTCACTCTAAGTTTCACTGTAACTGTAACTTTTAACACAACTGGGTGACTGCTTATGTAAACAGGAGACGTACATTTTATGTTAAAGTTCTGATTTAAAAAAAGGCTATTTTAAAGTTGTCAAGTCTCTGTATTTAACTTAAGCGATATACTGCTCTAAGTCTGTTTGGAGTTTTCACATCCGTTTATGCTTCCGAAGCAAGTCGGACTCTATAAAATATGTTTGGAGATATTTGTAAATACGAATTATTTCAGCAATGTCAAATTTTATGTCGTTACTTCCTTTCAATTTTCCCTTATACATTTAGTTAAAATTGTTAAATTAATTAATTTTCCTTTATGAATTCGTTAAGTACTTTTTTTTAGATTTTTTTAAACTACCATTAGGCACTTGACGGAAAGGGGAGATGCTCCGTGAAGGACTTTTTAAGGAAATTTGATTCGTATACAAGTGAGGAAAACCACGAAAACGCCCATGCAGTCAGGTCGCTTTTGCTCGGACTCGAACCAAAGACCGAACTACCAGTGTTCCCGCTGATGGACCTATTTTTTTTTTAGATTGAAAGTTTAAATTTGCCAAATTATGTTGAAATTTCAGGGTATTGATTTACTGAAAATCTATATATATATAAAGAAGAAAGTCTGTTTTGTTCGCTAATAACTCAGTCACTACTGTAGCTACCGTCACCAAACTCTCTACAGTTCTTTTCTGGAACCTGGAAAAGGTCGACGTCCACTTTTTTTGCAAAAAAAAGTAGCTAAAAGTAGCTTTCGATAATTTTCGCCGTCATTTTGCCGAGTGGCAACAGTCTCCCGCGTTGAAAATAAATATGCTTTATTTCGAAAATTATTGCTACTACTCGCTTTCAAATAGTAGAGTTCTTAATAAAATATTTCCAAGTTTTACGATGAAATAAAAATAGCATTGCCAAACTTTAAATACATTATTCCCGATTCCAAAAATTAGTGGGAAGCCATTTCGGCTATTCCCATCTTCGTACGACTCCAATCAGCCAGCCGAAATATTAATTAAAAACTCTGAAAGCGCTCATTTTCGCACTCATTTTTCCGAGTGGCAACAGTCTCGCGCGTTGGAGATAAATATTGTTGCGTTATACGGGTTCGTGGATTTGAGAGCATCCGACGAAAACACGATGCAGAACAATAAAAAGCACAATTTATTTACAAGAATCACTACTGACAGCACAGTTCCAAAATTACCTTTAAAAGCGTCGAAAATCTACAATAAATACTTTGAAACAATCAGCAACACTTCAGACTGTAACTGTAAAGGTAGCTTCACGGCAACACTAAACTTATAATAAACACCGTGGAACAATCACCAATACACTGTCAAGCTATACTGTAAAAGTAGCTTCACGGCAAAGCACTGTCTCGATCGCTTTCCGATCACAAAACTCTCCCGTAGCTTAGCACTCACAGTAAGCAGCTATTCTCACAATGCCGGCTCTCAGAAACGCATGAGTTTATATAGCTTTTCCTTAGGCTCCACACGTTTCGAGAAATATCTCGACAGGAAGTTATTCTAGAAGCTTCCCGATTGGACCATGGGATATCGCCTATTTGGTCGCCAAATGGGCGATAAAGTCGCCAATCTGGCAACCCTCCCATACATTATTTTTTGGCAACCCTAGTGCTATGCCGGAAAGCTTGCATACAGGCGCAACCGCCGAATTTTTCGCAACAATATGCTTTATTTCGAAAAGTATTGCTACTTTTAAAGCGAGTTTGTTAATCAAAAATTTGTAGGTTTTACAAAATCTATACATGTAAAAAAGAATGTATGTTTGTGTGTTTGTTCGCGTTATTGGTTTCTGATAAATTATGATGAATTTTTTCCACCTATTACATGTATTACACGGCTGAAATTGAATATAGATGATTATATATTGCACGACTAAATCTGAATATATGTGAAATATTGGATGGAACTTGAGGTTTTAAGATCATTTGACTAGAAAGATGAAAATCATCGAAAACTGCTTTCCATTGTTCCTGATATAATGAGAGAGAACTTGCTTAATTTTTTATCGAAATTTTTGTGTGGGTTCCATATCGCATCCGACTGAAAAATGTATGACTATGAATCTTATTTTTACATCGTTATTAGAGAAGGATTACAGCGATATCGACCTCTCTGTTGTTAGATGCATTACTCTCAATCTAAATTAACTGGCATCGAGTAATGCCGTTAGTTATAAATATTTAAGATAAATTAATTTTATTAATCTAATTTGCGATTCTTGTCAAAGTTCCGTAGCTGTAATCAAAGAGACAATCAAATGTTTAATGAAACTTTCCTTTTATTAAATCATCTGAGAATTACTGAGGCCGGAACTTAATTCGAAAGTTGCGTCAAAAAGAAAGATTAATCGATTACCCTAAATTAAGAAGTTAATTAAATTAATGGTTCCTAATTCGAACAACTTGCATTTTCTCGTAAGGTTACAAGCTGTCAACTTTTAAATATGGAATAACGTAATTTTATTCTTCTAAAAATGAAGCCTTAAATGGAAAACCATGTTCTTAGTCCTAACGGAGATTTGCTTAAATGTATGGAAGAGTAGTTAATTGGTTTCCCAGTAATATATCGGAAGGGGAAATTCGCCCATTGCTATTCATATTTAAGACATATGTGTAATTATATTTGCTACGCTTCCTACAAAACTTCGTTAAACTGGCTATCTGGGGGAACAACATTTATTATGTCCCAGTTTAATAGTAAGTCACTGGAACAGGAAATTCGAATTCGTAATTGAATGTGCCTACCAAGAAGGTGTGTTCCGTTTATTGTATCTTTGTCATCTTTGCTCTTTCCTTTTCGAAATACAAATCATGAATATTAATTCGAGAATGCAGAATTAACTGGCATGATTCAATATTTCAGGCAATGGAAAGTGACGATAACAATTAAAGATGTCAATGTTTATTTTATAGCACAATGAAAGATGACTTCTAACGGGAATTCCATATGGCATGCTGGGTAATGTATTCGTCATTCGTATGCAATCCGCATGCCTTCGTGGTGTAGTGGACAGCCCGCTGGGCGCGTATTCCAGAGGTCCTAGGTTCGAGTCCCGGAGCAGGTGTTGCTCACTTTTCACGTCTCCTTCCTTCAAAAATATCTTAATATCTCTACAAGTGGCGCCCGAACTAAAAAAATTGATGGAAGATGATTCTCCCCCACTGGGATTTGGTGATGGGGTGCCTTAATCCCCAGTCGCCCTTTAAAAGCTTGATTATATAATGTATTTCTCCAGCTCACTTCGCATGCCTTCGTAGTGTAGCGGTCAGCACGCTGGGCGCGTATTCCAGAGAGGCGTGGTTCGAGTCCCGGCGCGGGCGTTGCTCACTTTTCGCCTCTCTTGCTTCAAAATAACCTAATATCTCTAAGCCTTCAATAAAGTTTAGCTAGTGACACTTAAATTAACTAGAACATTATACATAACTTAAGTTCTGTTCGAGATTTGTTGTAAAAGATTAATTAATCGTTATGAATTCTAATTACCAGTCAATGATTTAGTTTTCAATATGTGCCCAGTGATTCATCTATGCATATTGCGTGACTCCATAAAGGTGATAACTGATCCAGCATTCTTAAGGTGATTTAGAACAATTACTAGAGAAATGTAATGATTTTAGTGTCTGCTGTGTTTATTATTAGTCATTTTTTATGAAATAGAGCAATTACTTCTGTTATGTAGATTTCTGAAGTATTATTTTACAGTGCTTAATAATTTTATTAATTTACAGTGAATAGTGAAATTTTAATGTTTGAGATTTAATTTTTAAATTATACTGTACTTTAAATTTCTTTCATTTGATTTGGGTAAAGTTCTTTAAGTTAGCAGAAAAGCTTGCACAGCAATAGTCAGTTTTTGCGTTCTCACGGGCGGAGAATTTTGGGGTCAAGGATCCGCGGCCAGCTGCATTTTTCGTCCCCTTATCTTGCGGGGGCGAACATGTGTTTTTCTTGTTCAAAGGTGATCAGCTCTAGCGGCGCCGATTCCTGGTAGAATTATGAGAGGAAGTATTCAGGGTGTCGCATTCGTTAACCGATTTACGTTGTAAACATCCCTTGGTTTTAAGCTTGAAAAATAGAGGCTTGTCACTGTGAAAAGATAGGAGTGATTTTCTTAGAATTTTGGTTGGTATTTATTGGTCTGTTCCTAGTGGTTAGAGAGGGTTACTGTTTTGTGTAGCATTGGTGAATTTTAGTTTTATAGATTTTTTTGAACCAATAGTAATTATAGAGGCAGTGCACTTTTTGAGCTTCGGGGGGTTTTTAATTTGGTCGCTCCCGTGGCGAGGGAGGATTTTGAAGATTTTGTCTGAGTTTCGAGGCTTTTTTGAGGAGAGAGAGAGGGCCCGGCGCCCCCCCCTTCTCGGGGCGTCCGTTGGTACGGCTACCGTTACAGGAGAATTTTCTGGGCGAGAATTGGCCAGAGAACGATGCGGGGTCCCATCGTATCATCGTCGGTCTGCGGCTATGTCCAATTCTCACTGATGGTTTTTCCTTTGAGGAGAAAGGTGATTTAAAGCTCACGCTGAAGATCCAGATTACTGATAAAAATATTAGGAGGAAAAAGTCATTACCTGCAGATTACTGCGACTTGCACTTATCCTCAGTGAGAAGATCATTAAAAACTCGGTGGGCATTCACCTCCAGATTACTGCGGCTTGAACTTATCTTTATTCAGGACATCATCGAGATGTCGGTGGACATTCATGTTAAGTTGGACCTCCTTGCTTGCAGAAGGTCTGTACCCATGAGGAAGTTTTCTCCAATAGGTGCACTGACAAATTGGTGCGGCATTGATGAAGAAAAATTTTTGAACTTCTTTTACGTGCGTTTCGTAGACAAATAGGGAGACGAAATCTGGACTGGCATCCTTTCTCCACCGTGAGTTGATTATTTTTTGATTTTGCATTTAATTCTATATCACTATATGTCCTCAACCTTATTGCCTTTAACTGATTTAGGATTTTGTGAAATTAATTATTAGGAAAAAAACTCCATCTTTCACTTTAACGAAAAGTGATTTAAACTATTTGTATATGTAGTGTGAGTTTAAATGCTTGAGAAACCTTCTAAAATTAATAGAAATTGTAAATTGTTTCATTAAGATTTTGGTAGGATTTGGAAATATTTAAAGAATAAAAAATTGTTTCAGACTACTTAAGTATGGTTCAGTGATAATTACTAAATTATTGTAAGATACATAACTAATAATTTTGGATACAATATTGATCATGGTACAGATTGTCACATGAAAAATTGTCAGTAATTGTAGTAAATGTTTGTAGGGGTAGTCTGGCCTGCTATTCTGAATGGATAATCTTTTGGAATATTAAATAAATGTTTTTTATTGATTTACCCTATTGTATGTTTTTTTTTTGTTTTTTTTATCTTGTGATCTACTGTAGGTCACCCATGTAATCCTTTCGGAAAACATGGTTAAACTTCCATTCGAACCTGAATAGTTTATTGAGGGCGTAGGAGAAATAATGATATTAAAACTATACGATCAGATTTATTATTCTAACTGAACTGGTGTATTGACATCCAAGAGTAAGAAATTTATCTCACCCTGGTGTTTTTTTTTTGTATTGTTCTGTGTTATGCTTAAATGAAATGTGCTTGTGGCTATCTCTAAAGTTGTATTGAAATTATGTGTTTATAGGAAAGAGAGCTGAGTAATTAACTTGAATGAGAGATAACATGTTGATGACTGTGTGTCCGTACTGCATTTTACATGATTATAAATCTTTTGATTTTAACAAAACACCAGGGAGGATATTTTCATTTCTTATTGAACTTAAGAGTTGAGAATTGATATGATAAAACTTAATTTACTGTGTTGAGGATTTAGGAAAATTTAATCTAGCTTAAGGTATTAATTATTTTGTTTTCAATCACCAGTCTCTTTGCATTGATTTAACAAATTCAGTACAATTTTATGAGAATTGTGGTATTGTATTTTTAGTTTTGTCACGCCACAAAGAGAGCTTAAGTTTACAGTTAAATTTAAAAATTAATTGGAAATCCGAAAATTTTTGATTCGCAACACTTCGGTAGAAATTTACAGATTCCTTCACGTATATAACACGCATAAGGTCGATAAACTGCAAAGAATATGGCAGATAATTTACGTTTATTTTAGTATTTTTTAAACAATAAAGAATTTCTTAAAAAGAAAATAACTAAAAATTAAAAACGGTCTTAATTAAGTTAAAATTAAATAGAAAAATAAGTGCTTGAGCTTCTCAATAAAATACCTCAGTTTAAGGATCTAGTTGTTAAATAAATCTCTAGAATTATTATTCGGAATTTATCTTTCGAATTTCTAACATTTTTGAGTCGAATCCGAAATATTTAAAGTAACATTTTAACCTTTGAAAAGGCAGCTGCATCTTTATTTACTCATTGCAGTAAACCCTAGTTTCGATTTCGAACGTTTATACTACAAAATCATGTTACAGAAATTGAAGAATGTATGTATTACTTAACTGCAAGCGAAATTCTGTTTTATGTTTCGCATTAAAAGGCATTAGTTACTTTACATTCCGCCTTTTGAATGCTCCGTTACGGGGTTTTTTTTCCGTTATTTGTAAATAAGTAAGCTAAAAAATTCCCTAGAATCTCCAGTGAGCGAATAATGTATTATGCATCAGTAAACGATATGTTGCTTTTAAAAATAAACATTTCATAGCTTTGCTGAAAAGCAACGTTATTCCTCGTACTAGTTTGTTGGAAAACTATACTATAAATATACAATGTAGAATTCTGAGTAGACAGAAAATCTGTTACTTTTTGGGAACAGAGTTTTAAGTTTTTGCAGATTTTCCTGAGATGAAAAGATTTATAAATTTAGGATTCCCAGCGAATAAAATTTCTTTATTCTATGTGCTGAAGAAGTCAGCACTGACGACAAGAACAGAAATCATACATTACATTTTCAAGTTTGTCGCTTCTAACCATTTCTTCCTGAACTAGCGAATCGAAAATTCCCATTTGAATTCTTCTCTAAAGCAGAAAGACATTCTTACTATTTTTTGTAAAAATATTTTGTGAAAACTTTTTATTGATGCATAAAAAAGTTAGAATATGAGGGAAGGTTTTTTTTTCTTTTATCATTTGTAAGTTCACCTTTACCAGAATTACGAGTAATGCTTGCACCTTCGGAACCAACATTTTATTTTCAAACTTAGAAAAAAGATAAAAAGAATTTGTTAGACTCTTTTGCAAATCCTTTCAGCAGGCAGCAGCGAGCATCATAATTTATTTCGAAAGAGCAGATTTTATATTTAAATCCTTTTCTTTTCGCAGAGAAAAAGCGTTGTTTTTTGTGCTGTGTTCATTATAAATTCAGAAAATCTCATTTTAAATCAGGTTTACTTTAATGTATTTAATGAGTTTTGCTTTACGTTTTAAATAAGTTAATTCTTTTTTTCGCCATTTTAGTTATTTAGAATTCTGAGTATAGAGGTAGTAATTTTTTCCGCTTAGAACAAAAACTCAAGTATTTGTATTATCTACATTTTTGCACATGACTCTCTATTCTCTAATAGAATTTTTTGCTTTCTGTAAAGAAAAAACTTGATTTTGTTCACCTATTGCCAGTTAATCTAAGTTAAAATAGCGATTAAAATTTTGGAAAATTTCAAATCGAAAGGAGAATTTAGAAAAATTCAAAAAATATATTTCAGTAAAATGTGTGTTTTATTATAATATGTGTATACATCTTTCATCAACATTAAAACACTTTTTCAAAAATTTAAAATTTTCTTGTTTTTGATTATATTGAGCCGAGCGGTGCCTAAGCATTTTTCACCCGAGGGTAAAATGCAAATTAGATCCGCTATACACACATATATATAGATCTATGTTCAACAAAAGTAATTGTACAAACTAAAATTATATCACAACTCCTATAGTATTTTTAATCATAACGTTATGTATTCAGAAAGTTATTCCACGTAAATAATATATAATTTTTAAATGAAAACTTAAAAAAATCTACCTTGTAAGTTATTTCTCCAGCCTATCAGGACTTAGTGTTCTGTGCATCATTTTTTGGAAACATAAGTACAGTCTGTAATCGGGTTCTTATCCTCAAGTTTTAAGTCCTGAACTGGAACAGTGAGCTGATGAAATGTAAGCTTTGTTCTGATGTAACTGCTGGGCTGGATAATAACTGCACGTGAAGGGATTTGAAATCCTCTTTTAATAAATCACTATTAATTACACACTTCCCAACTCGGGAGAGATACAGAAAGTAAAAGACCGCACTTTGGTTGAACTTAACAATCAAGTAAATTAAATGCTAAACCCAAAATAGAAATTAAATCAAACTTTGCTTCGCAGAGCAATTCGCGGAAGTTGGCGTCTACCTGAAAGGGTGCGTAGCAAGATATACTAATACTAGCGCACTTCAAATTGTTTTACAATGCAATCGCGTAGTAAGCCCTATGGCTTATAAATTTAAACTGCTAGCTGGTCAGGCGAACGTTGAGCAGAGTGACCGTGATCTGAGACTAAAGCTCTCTCACATTGAGAGGTTTCTACCTCTGGTTTAAATAGTACTTGGCTGTACTTCCAATTAGCATAAGCTGAAACCGCGCGCTTCTTCTGACGGGAAGTTGAAGCAGAGAGGAGATAGACAGATTTAAATTAAAATAAAACTTGGTTAGTTTAACTAAAACCTTACGAGCCTTCTTCCCATGCCTTCGTGGTGTAGTGGTCAGCACGCTCGACGAGTATCCAAGAGGCCCGTGGTTCGATTCCCGGCGAAGGGTTGCTCATTCTTCATGTCCCCTGCTTCGAAATAATCTAATGACTCTAAAACCTTTTTGATAAGTTGCAATTATTTTAGTGTTATTTGGTGTTTATTTAAAACACTATTTTAATGACGGAAATATTACCTGAATAATATAAAAAAGCTGATGTGCACACTATGTGACTTCCTTGTAGGGAATATTTAATTATATGCATTTTATCCCGCATTTCATTTAAACTTATTTCCTCGAATTTCATTAGAGATATATTTCTCACTCAATTAAGTTCTCACTTCCTGGCAAGGCAAAAATACATAAAACCTCAAAATATTTTCATTAAAAATTGAAAGCTACAGAAAAACATAAACACCAAATACAGTTAAAGCAATCAAAAAACAATTTTTACCATTAAAATTATAGTTTCTATGCAAAAACAAGCAATTAGGCCAGCAGGCAAGACGGCAGATTTTTTGGTGCACAAAACTTAAAGTTTCCTTCTGGTTCCACTCGCAAAAGACACTGAAGGTGAAAAAAGACGTAATTCATTATTCTGTTAAGTTTCAAACGTAAACAAATATGGCTGCTATGATAAAAGGGAATTAGGCTTAGCCGTATTTACACAACTTTTAAATTGTTTATAATTCTACAACTATTGCATGCAGATGAACTAACGGCATAAAGACCTTAACCGGAAAATAAGAACAACATAATTGAATCATTTTGAAAAAAATTGCAATTTTCCAAGTTATAAGAATAAAAAAATGAGGTGCCTGAGCCAAGTAACAGAGTGTATATCTATATATATATATATATACACTTTTGATGAAGCCGATTTCAACCAAAAAGAGAGGTGCACAACTACATGTTATAGCAGTCTTATGTACAAAATTTCAACGTTCTGAGTCTAATCGTTTCTGAGTTATACGAGATACATACATACGTACGTACAGACGCCACAAAAAAATCTTTTCTGTATCCATTTTAAATCAGTTTTGCAATTCGTTTGGGGAAAAGAGTCCTTTATTCTGTCCTTAGGTACAGGGTCACGCAAAGTCATCTTTAAATTGCATTCGATAGCGATCAAAATGGATATTTCCGTTGAAATTTCATACCCTGAATTTTTCGTAATTACAATACTTCCTTTACTTCGTACGAGAAAGTAAAAATAGATTATTTTTCAAGAATTTTTGGCAACCCGTTTTAAAATGAAATGCAAGAAAGTTCTTTTAAATAACACACATTTTAATTAATTTAAATTTCATAATATTCCTACAGATTAATAAGATATTAAATCACAGTAAAAATTAAATATGCATGGCACTGCTATATAATATCGTGAGAAACAATAAAATAGCCACAAATCATCGCATGGCGATAACGTCGCACATATGCGTTTTTTAAGTTTTAAAAGTTATAAAGGAATATTCGTATAAAAATTTTGAAGCGCAGGAAATGTTAAGCTTAAAGAGAATTACTTTAAGCATAAAGACAATCAAAACAAAATGTAATTTTCACCAAACAATATCAGATTAACATACGTGACAGAAAGTAATTTGATAATTAACTAAGCAATTTTTATGGAGGTGACCTCATGCAGTTATTGATCTCCCTTTTTCTAAATATTTTTGGGCTGTATTTTTCATGAAAAGTTAGAAGTAAAACTTTATAAAAAAGATTAATTTATTAATGACCTATGTTAATTAACTACGTAAATTTAAAATTCTATTAAGTACTATAAGTTAGTTATTTTCAATTTTTAAAGGCTGAAGTTTCCTTCTTACTTTTTCAGCAAAAGTTTGTTAGTTCATTCAAAAATATGAAACATAAAAGTAAAAATATCCCTCTTTCCTTCTTGCGCTTCCAAACCATTATGCGAAACTGCATTTGCAGCTTTTAAAAACTGAAAAACGCATGTTGCGATATTAATATCATGCGATGATTTGTAGGTACTTTTTTTTTTACCACGATATTTTCGATGACGATGTTTTTAAACTGCGAAGTTTTTGAACTGCTTTATTTCCGACCACGATGTTTTAGAACTGCGATGTTCTCTCTTTCCCACGATGTTTTACAACTGCGATGTTCTCTCTTTCCCACGATGTTTTAGAACTGCGATGTTCTCTCTTTCCCACGATGTTTTAGAACTGCGATGTTCTCTCTTTCCCACAATGTTTTAGAACTGCGATGTTCTCTCTTTCCCACGATGTTTTAGAACTGCGATGTTCTCTCTTTCCCACGATGTTTTAGAACAGCGATGTTCTCTCTTTCCCACGATGTTTTAGAACTGCGATGTTCTCTATTTCCCACGATGTTTAGGAACTGCGATGTTCTCTCTTTCTCACGATGTTTTAGAACTGCGATGTTCTCTCTTTCCCACGATGTTTAGGAACTGCGATGTTCTCTCTTTCTCACGATGTTTTAGAACTGCGATGTTCTCTCTTTCCCACGATGTTTAGGAACTGCGATGTTCTCTCTTTCTCACGATGTTTTAGAACTGCGATGTTCTCTCTTTCGCACGATGTTTAGGAACTGCGATGTTCTCTCTTTCTCACGATGTTTTAGAACTGCGATGTTCTCTCTTTCCCACGATGTTTTCGCCTTCCGTTGTCTTCTCCGCGACGTTTTCGCCCTCGATGTTTTTGCCGCGATATTTTCGGCGAACATCTTTCTAAAAGTATATCCCGGCTCATTACTGAACGGAAAGAATTGTGACCACAGTTCTTTGACCATATGCTAGTGACGGAAACCCCTTTATCAGCTAAAGCTTCTCGAACATATAATATTACAATAAAAGAATCCAGTTAATCAAGAGAAGTGCTTCAAGCTTCATTATTTAGCTTTGTATTCTTTAGGTTATATTATTGTTTGTATTATTTAGTTTGTATTATTGTTTGTATTATTTAGTTTGTATTATTGTTTGTATTATTTAGTTTGTATTATTGTTTGTATTATTTAGTTTGTATTATTGTTTGTATTATTTAGTTTGCCTCTTTTCATTTCTTTATGATATTCAAAATTTTATCATTTATGAAAAGGCTCCAGGATTGTTATCAGCAATATTTCTTTTGGAGGATGGTGTAGGTGTTAGAATGTCTTTTAGAATATTTTGAATAGGTTGTCAACCAGAAGATATTGAATACTGCTGATGTATTTTCCATATAGTTCCATCTTTAGCTTCTTCCAAATCACTTTGAATAGGTGATTGCTGTCTTTTCTTTTTTATGTTTTCCTTAACACTTTTACAATTTTCTGTTGTTTTAAGAACTTTTTAACTGCATTTACTTGGAATATTTTCACTAAGCTGTTTGTCACTTGAACTGGATTCGGAAGATGAGATTTATATCCCCAATAGTTCTTTCGTCATTTATAACAAAATTTTCATCATCATCAAATTAATTTTTGTTATAAGAATCATTTTCTGATAGTTCATTTAGAAATTTCAAATCAATTGTGAAAATTCAGTTTGCATGGTTATGTGACAATTAATTCATGCAAATATTTGTGAAATTGTTCAACATGACTAAGCTGCTAATCATCAGACGTCCTTTATATAAAAATTCGGCTCAACGTGTTTGTTAATTATCATTCACCTGCCAGGATATATTTGTAACAAAAATGTACATTTCATGCTTGAGAATGAACTATTAATTCCATGTTACGGGCATACACACAGTCACACACACATATATATATATATATATATAAACAGAAAGTGAATAATATTTAATTAATAAATACTATTAATATCGCTTAAAATGCAGTGAAATTATTAATTTAAAAAAGGCAAAATATATAGAATCACAATCAACAAAATGGCTAATTTGCTAACAGAAGGGCTCAATCTGAAAACAAATTGAATCAGTTCTGGAAAACAAAATTAAATTTAAAAGTAAATTAATTCAAAACTAAAGCAATATTCACATAAATTTAAAACAAAATATTATAACAAATATCAAAGCGAATGTAATGCAAATATATAACAAATGAATAAAAATATTATTGGTGCGTTCTTACGGGTTCGTGGATTTGGAGGGATTGACGGCAACACTTGAAGAAGAATCAAAGCGCAATTTATTTAGCCACTATTACTCAGAATAGTTCCAAAACCACGTTTACAGTCGTCGAAAAACTACGACAAACACGCTGATACAATTAACAACAGAGTCTTCGGGCTATCAGGCTATAACGTAAAAGACATCTTCACGGCAAGGCACTAGAGAAATGCTCCCGACTCGGTTCGGTCGTTCTCGGAACAAAACTTACTCTTGAGTAATTAATTTAAAAAGTAAACTTAGTTTCTCCCTGTTTATCTGGAGTTGTTATTTAGAGATATCAAAGAGCCGGTAGCCTGCAACAGTACGTGTATATATGTATCTGTGTATGTGTGTGTGTCTGTATGTATGCATGCATATGTACATTAGTTCTTTTTCTGTAACCGAAGCACCAATATTTTTGGCATATAACGGGCAGAATGTTCTTTCTATATATATGCGTAGTATTACTGAACATGTTACGCCTCCTTATGCAGCAAATAAATTTGCATGATTCCTGCATGAAAATTGGTGGAAATAAAACCAGAAACAGCTATATAAAAAATAAAATCCTAAACTATTAATTGAAACTTAAAAAATGCAAAATGATTATAGAATGTACAATGCGAAAAAAAAATAAAAAAGGGAGGACAGTTTTATATCTCCCGTTCTACTGGGTCGATTGAGGAAATTCAAATTGCGTTTTTCATGTCTCGAAAGCGAGACTTAGGATATGTATTAGCTTTATTTATAGCATTGACCTAACATAGGTATTTTGAAATAAAATCGGACCTTTTCTGAAAGAGCGTACCAATTTTTTTTTCCATATTTCGATTCTGCGACTCAAATCATGCCTAGATATTAAATTTTGTAATTTTCTGTGAGATATTCACGGTAAAATTTAAAACTTCATCTTGGCCGATTTTTTTCAGTTTTGCGCCAAGAATAATTCACTTGGCGAAGTTCTTTAATTTACAGCAACTTATTTTCCTTTCCTTTTTTCATTGGAGACGAGCGGGAAAAAAGTCACCGTTCATACTTTTACATAATTTCAACAAAGTGCGTACGTCACATTTGGCCAAATTTCAAAACGCGCCAATATATAAATTAAGGTATATCTTAGGAAATTTTGAATAAAAAACTCTAATTTTTTGCAGGTATCCTTAGAAATTAATCTACTTTAAGATGATAGCAAACTTTTTACAGGTTGTATTTCAAAATGTTTCTCAAAAAAATTATAAAATTTATTTAAAAATACAAATTTAAAAAATAAGTCATAAACAATTGGAGAATTTTATTTGGAATGAACCTAAATTTCGAAATAAGAAAGGAAGAATCAAATAAGTTTAATAAAAAAGAGATATTAATAAGTATATACCAAATTCAATTAAAATGGAGGAACTAAAATTTTGAAAGCTAATTTTTTAAAATCTACTCGTCCAATTTTTACAAAACTTGGCCGTTGGGCATGAGTCGTAGAATCGAAATATGGAACAAATGGGCATGCCATTTCAGAAAAATTCCGATTTTGTGTCAAAATACATACGATAATACGTATATTAGAACAATGCTTTATACACTCTTAAACAAAAAAAAACGACGCACCAAGAAGTACTTATCGAATGGGACGAAAATCGGTACAAGTGATGTACATGTACAGGAAAACAAATGATTACAGTTTCAGAAAAATTGAATGATTTATTGAAGTGATAGAGCTTCACAAAATGAAAAAGTCAGTAACGCGTTTGTCCTCCTCTGACCCTTATGTAAGCAGTTATTCGGATTGTCATCAATTGATAGAGTTGCGGATGTCCTCCTGACGGATATCGTGCCAAATTCTGTCCAACTGGCGCATTAGATCGTCAACATCTCGAGTTGGTTGGAGGGCCCTGTTCGTATTGCTCCAAACGTGCTCAACAGAAGAGAGATCCGGCGACTTTGCTGGCAAAGGTAATGTTCGGCAAGCACTAAGGCAAGCAGTAGAAACATGTGCAGTGTGGGGGCGGGCATTATCTTTCTGAAATGTAAGCCCAGGGTGAGATGACATAAAGGGCAACACAACGAGCCACAGAACTTTGTCGACGTACCGTTGTGCTGTAAGGTTGCGACGGATTACAACCAAAGGGGTCCTACTATGAAATGAATTGGCACTCCAGACCATCCTTCGTGGTTGTCGGCCTGTCTGCCGGAAGACAGTCAAACTAGTATCACGACGCTGTCCGGGGCGTCTCCAGACTAGCCTTTGCTGTCGGGGCTCAGTTCAAAGCGGAACTCATCACTGAAGACTATTTTACTTCAGTCAATGACATTCCAGTGCGAATGAGCCCGACACCACTGCAAACGGGCTTGACGTTGTACAGTGGTCCAGCCGTTTATGAATGGTCCTTGCGGTTACTGAAGCACTAGTTGCAAGTACAATCGATGATAATGATGCATCTGGGCTGTGAGTGCCGCTGTGACGATTGCTCGGTCTTCAAGTTCTGTCGTTTGTTTAGGCCTATCGCTTCATTCTTGACGCTATGTGTGGCCATGGTCCACCCATTTCTACCAACATTGTCCAATATTGGCATCGCTCTTGCTCAAAAGTCGAGCTATTCATAGATAATACCAACCGGCTGCTTTGAGCCCAACTACACGAGCTCTCTCAAATTCTGACATCTGCGCATATCGTTCGCGCACCTGTATGCGAGGCATAGTTACTGTCTACCAGAGTACACGGAATGAAATTCGTGAAGAATTTATGACCAGGAATCGTAATTTCTCCTCTTAAATATCCTGCCAATTGCTCAGATCAGATGCGCTGTAGCGACAACCGTTCATTCATTGGCAGCCAAGATGTAAAATTCTTCATTTTCTATCGAAAGCTGTATGCATATGAATTTGTGTCCAATTTGCTTTATATCTTCTCGATGCGTCGTTTTGTTTTTGTCTAAGAGTGTATAAATCTAATATATATCTTATGTCGCGCTTTCCGAGACATGAAAAACGCGGCTGAATTTTGTCAATCGGCTCAGTAGAGTAGGCAGATATAGAACTGTCCCATTTTTTATTTGCGCAGTGTACATCAAATTAAATATCTTAAGGCAGTTTTTATAATGCACCTTTTTACGAAAGCCCTTTTGTCTGTCGTCGAAGTCAACATTTACTAAAGACATTCCGAAATGAAATCTTATCCTTTTACAGTTTCTTCATGGAAAATTAAATAGTCTAAAAGACTGTCATGTTTCTTAGATTTCAAATATGTAAGACTTGTTCAGTTTATTTCTAGCTTAGACCAATAATTAGATAACAGAATCAGTATTCTAGTTAAGTCATTCATATACAGAAAGTGAAGCAATTCTTTCAAGCTTACAGTTATACGATACACTGAAGTCTTTAAAGTAATTAAACCCATCGATTCTACGTCAGTTCAGCTGTCTGTTGTGTATTTTATGATCATTTATCTTTTCTAAAGAAAATATTCATCAATCAAGATAAAAATAGAAAGAAATATTTTGATGTATTTTAATGCTCAATATATCGCTTCCGTTTAAAGGAACAGCGTGAATTCTATATTTGAATAATTACTCACCTATTAACTAAGCAAGTGTGGGTTAAAATCGTTTTTCTGTTGGAATTGAAGTTAATGACGATGTTAAAGTGACATTTCACTAAGAATACCTCTTTTCTGTTCTGATTTAATCATTTCCTTGGTGTGAAGAACAAAACTATATGTGTACGAAAATAAACATAATAAGTAGCATTGTATTAAATAAATTGCGCCTTTCAATTGAAAAAAAAGTATAAATTGCGTTCATTATAATTTTAATAATAAAACTGTTTTATTAAATACTGATGTTATGTAAAGCTTTTTCACGCTAAGCAAAAGCTCTAATTTAATTTGCAGGCGATATTGCGTGAAAGATGTGGAATTTACTCAAAACGTTTTTTAAGCTCTAGAGCAGTGATTCTCGAACACTGTGCCGCGGCACTTTTGTATACCGCCAAATTCTCAAGGTGTGCAGGCAAATTTTAGAAATGTATATAGCAAAAATTATAATGGATTTAATGCTAGTATACGGTGCACATGAGAACTGGCGAAATTCGATTTTTAAGACATTAATAAGCGCTCCAATTGTGGTATCCAAGCCGATTTTGGTGCTCTGGAGGAGAGCTCATTCCGGAGCATTTTCGCACATGTTCGGTATATAATTTAAACTGAGAAGTTCGAATTAGTGCAGATGGCAGATTAGCTTACTTATCAGACATTTTTGTTATTTTTAATAACATGAATTCAAGTATGCAAGAGCCGAAAGAAAATATATTAAACTCAAAAGATAAACTGGTGGGATTCCCAAAACAAAACTTTATGGAAGAATAAAGCTTAGGAAGACAATGTGAAAAGGTTTGAGTCAGTTCCAAAAGATTTTAATAAAACAATTCATAAAATTATTATTGACCATTTCACAGAATTAGAGGAGAGAATTATTCATTATTTTCCAAATTTAGATATAAAATAATTTGATGGGGTTTTGTAATCCATTTGTGTTAAAGAATATTGCTATATTTGAATTAACTTTGAATGAAGAGGAAGAACTACACTCATGTCCATAAATTAAGGATAATGCAAAATCAGGCAAAGGAAGAGTTAGAAGCAAAACAAATTTGACTTATTTGTAAAGCTTATTTATTAAATAAAAGGTAAAGAGCAAAAATAGATGCCATATGTTTGATATTAATAAAAAATTAGCGATTTTTTCTCCCTGGAGCAAATTACAAAAAAAACCTGTTTACAAAAAAACAATATTATATGGTTGATATGATTGTTAATACATTGTATGTCTCCCGATGATGCAATACAGTCCGTACAACGCCTAGGTATGCTGAGTATCAAATCATCGATCTGATCTTGGGGGATATTACACCACTCAAAAAGCAATGCTCTCCGAAGTTCCGGTAGACATGTATAAGGAGGTAGACGGGCTGCAACTTGTCCGCCAAGCATCTCCCACACGTGCTCTATTGGATTCAAGTCCGGTGAGAATGCTGGCCAGTCCATAAGAATGATATCCTCCGATTGAAAGCATTCGCTGACGATGTTTGCACTGTGAGGACGGGCGTTGTCATCCATAAACACAAAATGTGCGCCCATGGCGCCCCGAAACAAACGTAGATGTTGTTCCGGAATGACGTCCCGATATATTTGGCTTGTCATGGTTCAAATTTGAACATGCAGGTCAGTTCTGGAACCCAGAATAATTCCACCCCAAACGAGCACTCCTGCACCACCGTAACGGTGTCGTTCAATGATGTTTTCTTGGTGGTGACGGGTACCTGGAGCTCTCCATATGAAAGTCCGGCGAGAATCAGATTGGAAGCTAAACCTGGACTCGTCGGAAAACATCACACAAGCCCACTGTTGCGGTGTCCACAATACATGCTCTCTATTCCAGGCTAACTGCAGGCGACAGTGAGTTGCAGTAAGTGGAACACATCTGACAGGTTTACGAGCATATAAACCAATGTGCCCTAAGCGTCTGTACACGGTGTGCCTTGAAATTGTCGTACCAGTGGCCGAAGGGAGCTGACGAGACAGGTCTGAGGCTGTGCTCCGCCTGTTTCTTTTGGCAGTAACTGCCAAATACCGGTCCTCATTCGGCGTTGTAATTCTGAGGTGGCCTGTGCTGTAACGTCTACTCACATTACCATCATCTTGGAATTGTTGCGAAAGCCTGGAGATGACACTCTGGGCAATTCCAAGTTCGTCTGATACTTCCAGTTGGGTACGCCCACATTCCAGACGGCCGATAATTCTACCACATAAAAAATCATCCAAATGCGTCCTTTGTGTCATAACTATTCAGTTATTGCACTGAAATGCTTCCTGACATTTGCATATGATTCTTGAAGATGTGTGCAGTGATTTTACAGGTGATATATTTATTTTAGAGTTCGATTTCCGCGTGACTTCGAATTATCCTTAATTTATGGACATGAGTGTAATTTCGCTTTCTACTAATCGAGATTTAGTTTTAAAATATTTGGAAGACTTAATTAATTCCTTTGGGATTAACATTAGATGCGATTATCCCATAATATTTAAAAATAATATTATAATTTTCTACATTTTATTTGTGTGAATTCGGATTTTCAGTACTAACCAACATATAAGCGAATAAAAGATATCGAGACTGTTAAATGTAGAAGACGATATGAGAGTAGCATTGTCATTTTTACCACCAAATGTAAATGAAATTATCAAAAAACATCAAGCTCAAATTTTTTATTAAAAGTATTTTTTATTATTAACTTATAATTAACCCATTAATAAACGTACTGCTGTTTTTGTAGTGCATATTATTTTATTTTACATTCAAAGTTATTATCATAAACTATTTTACACAGTGTATTATAGGTACGTAAACAATTAACCTTTTTCATTGTGTGCCGCGAAATTTTGAAATCGTTAAAACTGTGTCGCGACAAGAAAAGGTTGAGAACCACTGGTTCAGAGAAAGAAGTCTGTATTCCAGCAATTCTTTATCATGGAAAATAAGGAGCTAAAATGTGAAAATATTGACACCTGAAATATAAAGGATCAGCCAAATTAGTCTAATGAGGTGTTTGAGGCTTGATATTAATCTTTCTGATTTTCTCAGACAAATCGAATTTGCTGAGAGCACGTTTTGAGAAATTCTATTTGTCCACCGTAACGCAAACAGACAATCTTCGAGCGGCGTTGATATATATGTTAAGATTTTATTTGTTTGTTTATTCCATAAATGTGCAGTTTATTCTTACTTGCAGACATGGAGGAAATACCCAGTTAAGACACACAGGTTCTATCAACTCCAATATACTTTTTCACCCGTTTAGCATTTAAGCTAGATATTCCACACACGTATATAATTACAATACCGCAGTTCATTACAGTTCTTATTTAGTTCGCTAGCGCTTGACGAAACTTCTCGTTAGCTAACGCTTGACAAAACACGTAAGTAGGGTGTCAAATAAGTTGTTCTGGACAGGTGGCACTGTCATTCAAATACAGCTAACTGAAACAGATCGACATGTTTTGAATTTTATTCAAATTACACGTGCATACAGCTCCCATCTCCAGTTGCAGTATGCTTCAAAAATGCTCCATCATCAGCTTCTTATCAATGCAAAGGTCCTAACAAGCATCATCATATTTTTCTTTCTTTCCCAATAACTTTTTATGTATCTATTTTACACTATGTAGATTTTCATACCTTCATGAATGATATTGTTGCGAAATGCTCAGCTGCGATGAGATCGCTTTCTCGCAAAGCGGTGCTAGGGTTGCCAGAATGGGGCATGTAAAGGCACGGTTGCAGATTTGGCGCAAAATCGCTCGATATTTGGTGACAAAATCGACGATATGTCATAGACGGAGAGGGAACATTCTAGGACGTATTCTTAGCGGTTTTCTCGGGAATATTCCCAAAGGGAAAGCTGTATATACCCCGCTTATTCTGAAAGGAAGTAGTGAGAGATTAGCTTTAAAGCGAACGACCGAGTTGGAAGCCGTACATTAGTACTTTGCAGTGAAGCTGCCTTCATCATTATAGCCTAAGGCTGTGCTGCTGAGTGTTTCAGCGTGTTTGTTGCAGTTTTGTGACGGGTGTAAATGTGTCTTTCGAACTGTTGTGTGTGAAAGAGCAGTGCTTACTGGTAAATAAGTTGCGTTTTGATTCTTCATTAAGTGTTACCGTCAATTATTCCAAATCCACGAAACCGTAGAACGTAACAATATGATAAACTAATTCAGAATTAACCTCTTGTAGTAATGTCATCTTCGTGGTTGTGATGCCCTAATTTTCCTCTATGTTGCTCTCTATGAGTGCAGCTGTCCTTACCGTCTTTTCTGGATCCAAACGAGTAGAACCCTCCACACTGTGAAGCCCTTACGAGGACACCACCATTTCGTCGAACAAATTTCTTGTGTTCAAATTGGACTGACACTGTTATTAACAAAAGAGAGTTAGACTGCTATTCTTGCATATGTGAAATGGCAATGCTATCGATTATATTTTTCTGATTTCTCCGGTTTCTTATTTCCTAATTCCATTGTGTATGTGTAAAATTAAAAATTTCACTTTTATTTCAGACTATTAATTACTTTTTTTGAAGAAACTTATATAAGAACAAACTGCTTAATTGCGGTACCCAGTCGATTTCGATTAATTTGGAGATGCAGAAACAATAACATATTAAACAATCAGTTATATATCTCAATTACACTAACTTTATTTTCTGAAACTGACACAAAAAGAAAGGCTTGTTTAACAAAGTTATAAAATACAGGAAAAAAGGCGGGCAATTTATTAAAAATATTTTTTTTCCTTCATATAAGCGAAATAAGTATACAGAGATGAAACATTTTGCCTGTCTTTTTTATAAAGACATATAGGAAAAGTTTTATTTAAACAAAATTATAAAATACAGGGAAAAAGGCGTGCAATTTATAAAAAATAAAAATTTGTTTACTTCCTTTATAGAAACGAAATAAGTATTTAGAGATGAAACATTTTGCCTGTCTTTTTTAAGCTTCCTCTTCGTTCCATACTTTTCCATATTTCTATTCCTCCAATGAGAGTATTTCGTATCATTTCTGTAAAATTCTGCTCATAAAATATATAAATCCCCTTAAAACAAATAAGAGCTTCGAAAACAAATGTTTCATGAAAATTTCTCGTGCTTTTCAATGCTTTTATCCAAAAATGCGTTGTCGAACGAATTTATTCCTGTTCTAAGCCGTATTGATTTTATGTTAAGAGTAATGTCAGCACAGTAGTTTAATACTACGAGACAGACTAAATATACTTTTTCTGTGGTACAATGGTACTTCCTTACCAGATCCTTGGACGTATACCAAACGAATGTTTCCAATAAGAAATGATAAGAAAACAATTAATTCTTTCTTATTAAAAAATCCCATTTTTATTATTATAGCACTGTTTAATACAAAAATGTAAATGCAGTAGATGAAATACGTACTGTACATAAACGAAGTACTGCACAATTAAATGATTTTCTACTATCCAGCTCAAAAGCTTTTACAGATCTCTAACGTCTTTGATCTTTGTTTGGTAATCGATTTCACCCCCTTTCCTAAGTTAGCCGCTTTGACAGCATCTTCGTTTTCCTCAATCATAGTATACCAGATGCAATATCGAAGTACCGGAAGCGCATGTTCCCTTTTTACTCTTCAACAGTCTTTTGTTTCGCTTGCAGGGGGATGCTAACAATTTTCTTCGTTTTCTGACTCTTCACGTTAACTTTCGTAAGGTTAACGTGAAGAGTCAAACAACGTAAAATTTTGTAAAATTCCTTGCTAATTAATTTACAAAATACTTAAGTGCAAAAAAATACAAAATCACTCATTGATTTTCGGTCAGAGATATTTTAGTAACAAAATACTTCATTTTTACGGCAAGTTTGGCAAATCTGAAGCTTCGGAGACAAATCTTAGCCCGTTGAAGGGTTTTACTGATGAAGAATATAATATTAATATTACAAACAACACTTCTGTCTTTAAGAAACCACTTCTAGCATAATTATGAAAAACGTAATTACAGACATCGCTAATATTACTTGTTAGCATTGTGTTTAAAGTACATCTTATACAATAATATGCCAAAATTAGTTAAATTAATAAAAATTATTCACGTTTTGTTGTTTTAATTTCGCATTGTAGTTGCTAACAAAATTTTAATACATTTACAGTTTTTCTTACAAAGTACAGAATAAAATTAGACTTTTTAAAGCAAGTTTACGCTTTCAGATTTGAAATTTAAAGACGTACTTTGTTAAATATTTGATTTAGTATTGCCTGGATACTTTTAGCCTCATGAACCCTGGATCAAGAGCTTCATCACTGGGTGATGAACCCTGGATCAAGAGCTTCATCACTGGGTGACAAAACTACAAGGCTTTCACTCCTTCTAACAAAAGGTTTTTGTGTTTCTCCTAATGACGTTCGAACTTGACTGATGTTTCCTGGGCTTTATTTCCGTTTTCCTGGATATTCTTTAGATTCCAAGTCCAGACAGCATTTATCACGTGAGTTAACATTTCTTTGTCTGTTTGCAGGTTGGTACCGAAACAATTGTAATATTCCCTAAAAAAATATGTAGCTCTTGATTTAAACAATCTTTTTAAACTGCAACTTTCGTTTATGAATTAAAATATATTTTGATTTCTTATCGAAGCAAATCAATATTCCTTCAGAAGTTTCAATTGCAAATATATCAACTATTTTTTTAGACAGTGGATTGAGACTTTTAGCCATTTTTAATACACTTTGTGGGGTTCTACCCTTTTATTTCGCAGTTAAATGTGGCGAACCTCTTACACCGATAAGCGAATAGTCGCTTGAGTGTGTGAACAGAGACGTAAGATTCAAAAAGGGTTAATTACCCTTAATTTCTCAAAACAGTATTAACACAGTTGGCTCCTATCTCAGAGCGTACAACAAAGCCTCCACTTGGGTTTGAACTCAAATTAATAAAAATTAAAGCTTAACTGATGCTTAACTAAAAGATATAGCCGAAGCTATCAAAATTATAAGTAGTTGGCCCCTAAATCTCAAGTAAGTAGGCAAAGCTATCAAGGGCCTGAAGTACGGCCGAGCGTAGTAATAGCTTAGAGAGAGACGTAACCCAAAGGAAAATGCGCGCTAGTCAGAAACGCTGGCTCTGTACCGAAGTCAGTGAAACGTCGACTTAAATACTGATCTTACTTATTTGCATTAAAGGCGTTTCTGAAAATACATTTTGGCAGGAATCTGTAAGCTGAAATTAGGAGAGACACGAAAGTGTGACGTAAGTAACTTAACGTAAAGTAACTGTTATAAATTTAGGATAAATCTTACACACTGAAGTGAAAAATAAAAGGATAATTAGGAAATGTATGCAACCTGTTTACTAAACGCAGTCGCATAGAAATTCATCAAAGCACCTGTCAGTACCTTAGACAATATAGATTATTCTAGATACTGTGTAGGCTGCCTAGACGGTATAATGGTTAGGAACGATAACTGTGATACCAAAGGGCCGGATGCAAACTGTCTGTCCCTTCAATAGGAGGTAACGTGGCTTATAAGTAACCTTGTAAGGTTTTAGTTAAACTAACCAAGTTTTATTTTAATTTAAAACTTTCTATCTCCTCTCTGTTTCAACTTCCTGTCAGAAGAAGTGCGCGTTTTCAGCTTATGCTAATTTTGAAATACAGCGAAGTACTATTTAAGGCAGAGGTAGAAATCTCTCAGTGTGAGAGAGCTTTAGTCTCAAATCACGGTCAGTCTGCTCGACGTTCGTCTGACCAGCTAGCAGTTTAAATTTATAAGCCATAGTACTTACTACGTGATTGCATTGTAAAACAATTTGAATTGCGTTAGTATTAGTATATCTTGCTACGCACCCTTTTAGGTAGAGGCCAATCTCCGCGAATCGCTCTGTGAGCAAACTTTGATTTAATTTCTATTTTAGGTTTAGTATTTAAATTTATTTGATTGTTAAGTTCGACCCAAGTGCGGTCTTTTACTTTCTGTATCGCTTCCGAGTTGGGAAGTTTGTAAATAATAGTGATTGAATAAAAGAGGATTTTAAATCCCTTCACGTGCAGTTATTATACAGCACAGCAGTTACATAAGAATAAAGCTTACGTTTCATCAGCTCACTGTTCCAGTTCAGGACTGAAAACTTGAGGAGAAACACCCTGGTAAATATTTCACCATGTTCTCAAAGAACACACACAGAATACTCAGTCCTGATAACCTTCACAATAAATTGGCCAACACTTCCGGCCTTCGGAGTGGCCAACGCTGAAGGCAAGCGCCCGCCATTCGATAAAAAAGAAAGATACTCTGTAGTGTCAGTTTGATCTTGCTTTCATTGATAATTAATTAACTGTTGTTTGTTAATTGTTAACAAGTGATTTATCTCACTTGTTTGACACTAACATCAGAACAATGATATCATACGAATAAAAACATATATATTTGAGTTTTATTAACATGAATATGTAAAGGCTTTGCTCAAATTTCATATTTTCTGTAAAATGAAAAGGTGTTATATTCGTTTTTCTTAATTATTCCTTAGTATTTATATCTTTCAGTTTGGAACTTTATAAGGCATTTTCTTCCTCCTTTCTACATTCCTTCGTGATGTAACGGTAGCACCCTCGGCGTGTATTTGAGAAGTCCTAGCCTCGAATCCCGGCGAAAGCGATTCACAGTTATCACATCTTCGAGCATCAAAATAAACTTAATGACTCTACAACCTTAAATGCACAAAAGCAGAAATAAAATGAGGAAGTAGAACATATTAGGAGGTGATTGATTTGATTTGTTGTTAATAGATAATAAGGCACAATTCTATCAAACTATATTTGCCTCTAAGCATTTAGAAACTGAATGTTTTTCAAAGGAAAAGAACTGACTCTTTATGAGCAGCGGAATCATTTGCAAACTGCAGCAATGTGTCCAATTTTGCTTTTCTTTCAAGAGGAATGACATTTCTCATGACAAGTCCGCTTTCAGGTTGTATAACTTTGATATCAGCAACTAGTTAATATTTTTATCAGGTATTTTTACGGCCTTCTTAGCATGCCTTTGTGTTGTAGTGGTCAGCACGCTCGGCGCGTATTCGAGAGGTCCGTGGTTCGAGACCCGGCGAGGTCATTGCTCATTTTTCACGTTTCCAACTTCAAAATACCTAATGTCTCTACATTTTGATTTTAGCTTTTTTATTTTTGTATAAAGAAATTTAAATTTCACAATATATGCTAATTTAATGAATAAAGAATACATAACAATTATATTAAAATTTTAAATTAAAAATTCTCTAAAAATAGTTAACTCTAAAAATCTAAAAATAGTTAACTTTCTAAAAATAGTTAACTCCTTTTTCATTATGTATCGTTCAATTTTTACTTCCGTTGCATTCAATCCACGAATCTGTTTTTTTCTGCTTGATAGTATGACGAAGCATTAATTAAATCTTTGCATTTTCTCAGTATTGTTTGACTCTGCTGCATTACTCTTCTGGAATTTTAAACTCTGACGAATGTTGACGGCATTTATAACACTCATGAAGTTGTAGTTGTTATCCTCTACAAAGTTACCTTTTGGAAAGATTATTTTTGAACATTTTGATTTGAATTTGAATTAGTTTAAGCTATCACGTTCAGTGAGCTCTTTATGATTTCTGAACTTTTCACTCACTTCTCCTTTCGCAAGATCAAGAAACAAAACTCTCTAGAAGATAATTTTCCAAACTTTTGCCATCATTATCATTACCATTATTATTATTTACTCATTTTTGTCTAGAATTCGAAATTTGAATTCATCTGCTGACATTCGTTGGTAAAATATTGTTGCAAAATGTCGAGCCGTAGTGGGATTTAACGCGGGGAGGGTTTCGGGGTGGCGGGGGAGGACGCGGTTGCCGCGTTTTGGTGGGAAGGGTCGCCTATTTTGCGACAAAATAGGCGGTGTGCCGGGGACAAGTGGGGGCCTTCTGGAGCGATTTCTTTCAGGTTTGGCCCAGAATGTTCTTGAACGCGTGCCGGGGGCTATATAAACACTGCTGGTACGCGGAGAGTCAGTCAGTGCGGAGTCTATCGAGTTCATAGTCACTAAGTGTGTGCGTAGTCGAGGAGCGAGTTGATAATCAAATCAGTGAGTGAGCGTCTCGTAGTCTAGTGCCGAGTTGGTCGTCGAGTGCATCGAGAGCGTCTCTTAGTCTATCGCGAGTTAGTGCATCGTAGAGTTTGATCTTAGAGTCTCTTGAGCTCCGAGAACGACCCCGAATCGAGTCGAGAGCTATACCAACGCCTTCTTAAACACAAGCCTCCCTACGGAAGGCTCGAAGTTTAGTGACGTCACAAACTGTTGGCCTTCTCGATGGGGTGCGAAAGATCGCCCCTAAACCAAGGCCATCTAGATGGCATTAGCAAGTAAGGGGCATTTCGCCCTTGGTCGTGAGAAGGCGCGTTAGTGAACCAAGTCTGCTTAATTTAATACTGATATTTTTTTTTTCCTATTTCTATTATGCCTTTAAAGTGCTGTGTACCATTATGCCGAGGAAATTATACTAACGGTCCTAAAGTGTCAGTATATAGATTTCCAAAGCAACAAGATGTATTAAATAGATCGCTAAAATCGATACCGCGAGAAAATTATACCATTTCGAAGTATTCTCGGGTAAGTTAAGCCTAACTTGAAATTTAAATTTATTAAGGTATTTGCTTCTGTATTTAAAAGAATGGATAAGTTAATATTAAGGAATTTCATTTCTATACTATACATTATGCATAATATTGTGTAATCACGTATCAGTTAGTATAATTATGTATCGAATTGTGTGGTTAATAATTATGTATCGAATTGTATGCTAAATATTCCCTTACTTTTTAAAAATCTCCAAATTTTTACTTTTTGATTAATTTTATAACTTGGAACTTTTAACTTCATACGTATATGGCAGAAAATGAAATTATTTAACTTAGTATTTAATATATTTTGATCTTAAAAGTTTTTCTAAAGGAACTGTGAAAGCAATAAATATGCTTATGGTTTTTTAAATTGTAATATAAAGTGCATAGTTTTGTGTAGAATAAGAAATAATTTAGGTTCCTAATGCATGAAAATTCAAATATTATTAAAAGTTATGTCACTAAGAATCCTTTTCTTCCCCCCCCCCTACTGGGAGACAAACACATATGTGCTTGCTATTACTTGTTTTGTTAAAATATAAATTGCATAACTAGAAATTCTACTTTTATTACTTCAAAATTAGTAACTAGGTCTATGTTTACATTTGCGGGGGTTTAGGTCTGTGAATTACATTTTCACGAGAAAGATTTTCAGCGTGTTTCTGAATAAATACTACGTGTGTTAATGCAAGGGACGTCCGGTATCCTATTATGTCATAGCACTTTTCCTGACACAATTAGGCTCTACCACGTACACTCTGGTAGCGAGGATTGGAAACCTCGGCCAACACCTTGCTATTTACTAAAAATAAGATAGAATTGTAATTCAACTTGTATATATATGTGTATATAGAATTAGTTTCTTTAATGGAAAATTTTTTCCTTATAAATCTACCCTGCTAAAATTTAAAAAAGCTTATAAATGTTATGAGTGACTAAACATATGAATATTATTACTATGGAAAAATTAATAATATATAATATATTTTGTGCATATGAATATGTTTCCAATGTTATATCCGCGAATGAATTGAAAATATATATTTTCATCTCTCTCTCTGTATACATAATATAGATATATAAAATAATAAAATAATATGTATCTACATCATTAGAAAATAGCATCCTGTTAGTAAAGCTTTAAAAATATATATACTTTAAAGCCAAGTAGTAGGTGACCAACGGCGATTGTCGGCCGCCAGTTTGTGACGTCACGATCTCGTAGTTGGGCTTCTGTTTAAGAAGGCGTTGGCTATACTCTAGTTTACCGTCGAGTTCATCGCGAGTTGTGGCGTGGAGAGTCTCGAGAGTACGTAGAGCTCCGAGAACGACCGAGCAGAGTCGGGAGCTGTACTCTGGTGGTTTGTTGTTTATAGCCTGATTGGATGAAGAAGGTGTCGCTGATTGTTTCAGCGTGCTTATAGTAGTTCTTCGACGACTGTAAGCGTGATTTTGGAGCTGTCTTGAATAATACTGTTTCCATTCTTCATCAAGTGCCGTCGTTATTCACTCCAAATTCACGAGCCCCTTAACGTACGTGCGAAGAAAAAAACGTAACTATGTTTTATTTCAAATCCCACTTAAAAGATCTTCAATATTCAAATCTAAATTTCTGCAAAGAATATTAATCGTTATGCATCACGTGAGTAAATTACATTTCCAAGATATCGCTTCGTTCCAAATACAGTTTAGGAAGCTTTCGGTCATGTAGCTTCTTCTTATGCTAATACGAACGGCATTTGCTTCTGAGAATAACAGCGAAGTTAACGAAACGTGCAATAATGTATCGAAGATTTGGATCTTGTGGGTTCCTGGTTAATTTAATTAATTGAACGAGACTGAAAGGTGAGAAAAAATATCCAATTCGCACATTTTGGAACCTTGGAGATTACTTAACAATGTTCATGCATTCAACTATGATAATTATTAAATAATATACCTTAAAGTTTCGAAAAGAATTTATATACAGTTACATAATTAATTTGCAGTTTTTTATTATTGGCTAAAAACGGCTAGTAATTATTTACTTAAATATATTTAAAAATGAAGACGCAGAATTTGAAATTATATGCTGAATATTACTAGTGAATCTAATTAAGCTCACACAGAAATTGTTTTATATATATTGGGCTGTCTGAAACGTATTGAGAAAAATCTGAGACAACAATCATAGATATTCGAACGTAACATTATGGAACAACCATAGGCACCTTTTTCGATATCCCACGTTCCATGGTCATCCACCATTTTTCCGACAACACCTTACCCTGATGCTATAGAGCTTCTGTGCTTATTGGTAAAACAACTGTGACCAAAACAGATGGCTTTTTTAAACTAATTCAACACCATTCAGGTGTTTCTAGGAGTATCTTAGAACGACTACTTTGAGCATCAGAGGAGTATCTTGAATATTGAAGTTACCAGCACAAAAGAGACTAGAAAATATTTTGGCTGCTGCTTCTGATAACGTATCTTGTTCATAAGTAGCACATATTTCTTTTGGAGCTTAGGCAGCATTTGTGCCTTTACATAAAATTGTAAAACCTAGTGAAGTTTTGCGGAAAGTTCTCTCATCTTTACAACGTGATACTTGAAATCTGAGTATCAGAATTTCAACACTTTTTGCACTATCTGATGCCACCTAATCTACGTCAAATGTCAGCTGTCAAATGACATTCGGCTTCATCTGCTGCGCCTCATATACTGTGAGATTTAGCACACTAAAACCAAGTCTCGAGCAAGTCTCAACACTCTTTTAAGACTACCAGTATGTGTGTGAATTTCTTAATTACTTCAAAGAGGGTGTTACTGTTTTTTAGGGGTGCAAATTTGATGTCTTGTAAAATAAATTGTTGTCTCTTCACAAGGGAAAAATATTTCTCAAGATCTAGAGTGCAAAAATATCTTGTAGAATATTTGATAACTGTATTAATTTAGAAGTCAAAACCCAAAAACCAGCGTTATATTTGCAAATTTTCAAAGGACTAGTTTCGATGGGTTTACCGAACAATCATCCTCAACTGCCAAAGCGCAAGCGAACGAGATAAGATATGGTGATCAGCCAAGATAAGATAAGAATGGCTGGACAGGAGTTAAGCTACTGGCGCCATCTATGCATGAAACGAGAACTAAAACATAATTTCCTTAATACTAGAGCGCCCGATGGAGTCCTTTCGACTCCGCACGTTAAGCAAACGCCCATATCTTTCCTAATTTATCATTTCAGTTGTTTTCCTTCCGTGACTATTAATGAATTATTGATGTCTATGATTTGAAAAAAACAGAAATATTTAACTTAATTTTTAAAGCACTTGTGGGCCTATATCCCTGGAATGCCCGATGTAGTCTTATCGACTTCGCAGAAAAAAGCCACAGTTTTATCATTTCCTTCCTGTTTAGGGTTCATGATCTTGTATTTTACTTTCGTTTTGAAAAAATCATATATATATATCAGTTATGACATTCCTCTTTAAACCCCGCAAGTTGAAAAAATGGTGAGTTCTATGTACCTGCCGATCCAGCTGGCTTACTACTTGGGATGGTTCCTTTCGCAGTTATTTCGTTGCTATTTGTGTTATATTTTTCATAATCTTTATGATACTCAGTTTGTTTGAATGTATTGCAAAACATGGCTCGTTAGAAAAGGATTCACATCAGAGGAAATAGAAAATCTTTTACGTGATCCATCATATAATGAATCTGAAGGGGTGAACTATCAGACATTGAAGACGAGGATTTTGAAATAGTTGATTTTGAATGTGTAAATGACTATTTATCAGATTCTGAAGGAGGTGCGAAGAAGGAAATTTCAGAAGATGCGTCAGGTAATACTGAAACTTTCACTGTTCCTAATGGCAAAGAATGGAAAATGTATAAAAATAAAAAAATAATCCTGGAAGATTCTCAGAACCAAATATTATACGGCAACATAGCGGACCAACAAATTATGCCAAAAGAAACATGTGATAATAGCGTATTGAGTGTATAGTTTTTATTTGTAGACAGTACAATTTTTGACCAATATGTGCAATTTGAACAATATTTTGAATAAAATGTACCGAAGTAGAGGCAAGGCGCATCCTTGAAATGACACTTGGTCTCTTTCTATAGACGACTTACTTGTCTTTGTTGGAATATTATATGCTCGGGGTGTGAGTGGTGCGAAAGGAATATATTTTCATTCCTTGTGGTCTAAAACCTGGGGCTTACAGAAACTATGGGAAGAAACATGTTTTGTGAAATTCTACGATTTTTAGGATTTGACGTGAAATCTACAAGTTCTGCACGCTTACAAACAGATAAATTTGGAATGATATCTGAAATTTAGAATCATGATATCTGAAATTTGGAATCGCTTCATTGATAATTGTATTTCTTGCAGCAAACCGGGGGAAAATATAACAATAGACGAACAACTGTTTCCAAGCAAAACACGTTGTCCGTTTACTGAATTTATACTCTCAAAACCCGATAAATATAGACAAAAGTTTTGGCTTGCTGTCGATGTAAAAACAAAATACCTCCTCAATACTTCCCCTTATCCAGAAAAAAATGAAGAACGAATCATCTGAATAACGTTGTTAGGAGACAGATGAAACCTTTTCTAAACAAAGGTCTAGATGTCACAGTTGATAACTTCTTACATCACTTCATTTAGCTGAAGAATTGCAAAAGGAGGTAACAAGCTTGGTAGGAACTGTCAGCAGGGCAAATGAAGAGAAATCCCGAAGCCAGTGAAAGATTCCCGACAGGCACTGTATGAATCTAAAATATTAAAACATGACGAAACAAGTGCTACTCTTACAGTACATCAAGGAAAAAGAAAGAAAAATGTAATGCTTTTAAATAGCCTTCATCCTTCTGTCGATATAAGTAATAATAAAAAAACAAATTACAGAAACAATTAGTTTTTAAAATGCAACCACATGTGGTGCCGGTGTAATTGATCATATGGCTAGAAAGCACACTGTAAAAGAACCTACTAAAAGACGCCTTTTCATATCTTTTACAAAATATTAGATTTATCTGCTATAAATGCCTGGATTATTTTTAAAAAAATACTGAAAAACTAATTACAAGACAGACGTTCATCCAGGTGTTATCTGACGAAATGCGTCATAATTGCATTTGCCTTGCCAATAAACCAAAAATAAATGCAAAAAGAGCAGACCCATTCGAGAGATAGCCCCAAAGAGGAGGAAATGTGAAATAAAACTTTGTAATGGTAATATACTACTAATATCTGTATTTTATGCAATAAAATGGTGTGCGGAAAATGTCATGACAAGCCACATTATACCTGCAAAAACTGCATTCCTGAATTTTAGTTTAAAAAGGATTGAAAAGTATATGAATTTTGTGAAAAGCATGTCATTTTTGTCATTTTCTTATAATTGTAAATTCAGTTATGCTTTTTTTTAAATTCATATTTTTATCCATTGTTCATAATTACAATTTTAAGTGTTTTAATTGAATAATGTGTTCATTATTGTGTTCTCGTTTATGCGTTTACCTTGTAAATCCCATTGGAGTCGAAATGACTCCGGCGGGCGTTCTAGGGGGATAAAATTTACGGGCGTTCTAGTGTTAAAGGCTGAAGGGAAAGATAGATTGAAATTAGGGTTGTTAAGCAGAACAGAAAGATTTTTTTAATGTGAAACGTCTCTAGAAAATCTAATTCGCCAATGAAAGATGGTTTTTGAATAATTTTGGCTGCAGAAAAATTAAAAGTGTGATTTTCCGACCAACAAAGCTGGGCAACAGATGACTTCTGTGTTTCCTGTTTTTTCTGACATATGCTTCATGTTCCTTAACACGACATTTCAAGGCTCTCTTAGTTTGAGCAATGTAAATTAAACCACATTGGCAAGGATAGGAGTCCTGTATACCCCATGAATACATATCCGGAATGGTGTCTTTGAGTATGGGAACTCTGAATTTTATTAATAGAAGAATAAACGACCCGAAAGTTAGATTTCTGTAAAATACATGCACTTTTATAGCTATTTGATGGAAACAAAGGAATGACAACAGAATTCTTATAATCTCTTAAAACAAGAGTATGATGTCTTTTGGTTCTCGTTTCAAAGATTCTCGATTTTAGGTCTCGTTTCGCCAATAGATGGTGCCAGTAGATTAACTTCCGTCCAGCCATTCTTATCTTTTCCTTTCTAATCAGTACATCTTATGTCGTTCATTTGCGCTTTGGCAGTTGAGGATGATGGCTCGGTAAAACCATCTAAACTAGTCCTCTGAAAATTTGCAAATGTAACGCTGATTTCTGTTATTTGACTTCTAAATTAATACTTGTTCGGCGTGTTACTTTATCTGAATTAACAGCTGTATTTTGAATAAATAAATCTCGTTTCATTAAATAAGTTCTAAAATTTCCACGTAGATTTAAATTATGCTGGATTACTACCATTACAGGAAATCTATTTCCTACTCTCTGATATCACCAGCTTCAACCAGGCTTTCAAATGTATAATTTTCTATTCTAATCTAAAATATCTGATGATAATTTTGTTCTCAAGCTAGTAGGCCTACTGTAATTGCTTAGTTCGAAGAGTGAGTATGTTAAGTATAATTATATGTAAAGACACGATTGCATATTTTTTGAATTTTTATGATTTTTGTAATTTTATTTTTTAATTTATCGATATTCTGATGTTTATAAATATTCTTCCGAAGAGTGTAATTTTCGTATTCTTACGTGATTGACAACTGTTATTGAAATGCATTTTATTGATGGTTTCACTTAGTATTTATAGATAAAATTTATCACTTAACAAAGAATTAATTACTTTGTTGTGTGACTAAGAGACAATTATCTATAATATATATTTCAATTTTTAGAATGGATAGGCAGTGGAAATCGTGCGCTATTTGGGGTATTCAATTTTTAAAGATTGTTGCAACTAGAAAATATCTGACATAAATCTACCATGAACAAGCCCTATATATCTGAAACTCAAAAATCTATAATTTATGCATTTTAAAGAAATACATTCTTAAACTTCTTCTGAATTAAGGACTTTTATGCAAATCGACAAGCCTCCATCAATTCTAACAACTTTTGAATTATTCTTCTAAAAAATCCTTGTCTCAGTTTTTTAAGAAAAAGGAAATTGCACTGTAGTTCTCACCACTTAATACCCACTCTAAAATTCTGCGCACTTTCACTGTCTCCCAGGAAACAATATCCTTAACACACCTGCCTATTACCCCCAAATACTTAAGCGACATATTACGGCAAGAACAAAAAAAATATATTCTCTTTCTGAAAAAGTAAATTCAGCTTTCCCAGAAGAATATGTGAATAGTGTTTTATTAAAATTGAGAAGGGGGAAATCGTTAAAAACACTCCACTCGTACGTAATTTATTGAAAAACGCCCAGCCTGCAGAATAGAAGCAACGATGGGGCTCTTAAGACCCGTTTGAGCCACCTGTGAAATATTGATCGGCAGTTCACAAGAAACGACTACATGTTTTAGAGAGTTATTTATACGCCGGCGTGGGGATCAAGTACTTTGGAAGTTTTAAAAAAAAAAGAGATAGCTGATACTTTTTCTTGTACCAAAGAAATCTACATATAGCTTTTAAAGAATAATGCGTTATTTAATTAGAAGCAATGTTACCAATGGTACTCTGAAGTGCCTTGTCTTAACATATCAATTTAAAGCAAGATAAATAATTTTAACTTGCCGTCGAGCAGACAGGTATATAATAATTAATTACTGTAGTAGATGCCAAGGGTTGTTACTTCAGCTGCCTAGACCTCAGTGCAATGCATTAGTTGACGGTAAATTAACAAGCGCGCTATCTTTATACAATAGTGAATTACTCGCTTGTTTATTAATATAACAAATTAGCAGTTCGCCCTCTTTTCCGCATGCCTTCGTGGTGTGACGGTAGCACTCTCGACGCGCATTCTACAGGTCAAGGTTTGAATCCCGGGGAGTACATTGCTCAGTTTTCATCTCTCCTGCTTCAAAATTACCGAATGACTCTACAATGACACCCGAACTGAAATGTGTTGACAATAATTCACAACCACCAGGATTGGTCCTAACTGTGTCCTCTAGTCCCCAGTCGCCTTTTAAAAGGGGAAGTATGTAAGGTATTTCCTCCCTCTTTCCTGTATGCCTTCGTGGTGTAACGGTAACACACTCGGTGCGTATTCGAGTGGTCAAGGCTCGGGCACTGCTAATTTTTCAGGCCTCCTGTTTCCAAAAAATCCTGATGTGTCTACAAAGTTTTCTTAAATTTCTTGAAATCTTGAAACGTTTTTTAAATTGATTGAATTAGAGAATTAAAATACTTGCTTGGCAATCATTTATGATATTCTATATGTAGGTAACATTTTTGGATAAACAGTAAGAATGAATACATTAACGGAAAAGTGAAGGTGCTTCAACACTATCCCCCCCTTTAAAAAGGAAAAAGGATAAAAAAAGAAAGAAAGAAAATATTAGAGAATTTTTCTCCTTCATAAAATTGCTTTTTCCTCTTAAATTGATAAAAAGAAAACTTAAAATTCTTTTTTAAAAAAAGCAAAATTCCAGCTGTAACCAACTGAGTACCGATAATTTAACCCGCATTCAGACTCAGGAGATCTGATTGGTCGCATCGGTGTTTCTCACTCCTTTTCCCAGGTACAGCATAAATACGAGCCACTTTTCCTCAGAATATCCTCCCCGAATGCAGGCAGTCCGCTTAGGCAGTTAACCTTCGTGTGCTTTCTCATATTCAAATAATAACCTAATCTAACTATATCCGAATTATAACCGGAATTATATCCGGGTGCATTTCGGTTAGTTAGATGGGTAGAAATTATAAAACGGATAGAAGATAGTTAATTTTTAAAATTTCAAAATAAATTGTTATATTTACAATTTCTACTGTTTTCTCAAAGCCCAATTTAAGAAAAAGAAAATAATCAATTAGTTAATTTCTTTCAAGAATTCCTGAATCAAATTATACTTAACAACAAAAACAATCTTAGCCATATCTAGCCATGTCTATAGCAAGCCATATCTATAAGTAAAATAACTATTGTACCAAAACCTAAAATCTGAATAAATACTTTTCAGTTTTTAAATTCGTTCTTTAGAAATTTAATTTTAAGTACCTCCAACGAGCGAATTAAAGAGATTAATATTGTTTTTTTTTCCTCTTTCTCTTCTTAATTTTCTAAAATATCTTAATTAATTCTTTCGTGAAGAAAAAATATTCACCTGGCGCAGTCGTGTTTTAAACATTAATCTACATAAAATCCTCCGAATTTCCTTTTTTCTCTTCAATTTAAAAAATTTATATAATAATATTTTTTTTTATAAATAAGCATACTCGTTATAGTTCCTTTTGCAATGAAAATAGCACTTGTTTGTTCAAATCATCCAAATGGTTTTCATATGCATGGAAACAGATGTAAACATCTATAAATCAATAACAGACAAAAAGTAAAAAATGAATGGGATCTGAGGAATACAGTGCGCACAAAACACACACACAACATATGTATATGTATATAAGTGTGTGTTAATTATAATCACAAACAATATGTATACGTATATGTGTGTGTGTGTTGTGTGTTATTAATTATAATCACAAACAGTACGGATGTATATATATATATATATAATTCGTGTTTATAATTATATATATCGTTTTCTAATTAATATGCTTTGT
>KK115165.1:149114-175013 GCA_000611955.2 Stegodyphus mimosarum
TATATATATACTTATTTAAAATTAAGTATATATATATATATACTATAGTGATATATATATATATATAAGTGTAGTTAAAAAAATTGATATTTTATGAGTTTATCCTATACGAGGAAAATTGTGTAGGGCAAAATTAATACTGACACTATATAAAAGCGAGAAAATATTTTAAGCCTAAGATGTCGAGGGAACGAAACATGTTTCTCGGCACTCATTAATAGTCCCGGTTTAATGTTTTAAATACTTACCCCTTGAAAAGTTATGTTTGAAACATTAAACAAAGGGTGATTAGTATACCTTTTTCATTCTTTAATTGTTTACATCATTCCTTACATTATTTTCGCTTTCATAACAAGATTTTAGTGTACATTTTAGGCTTAAAATATGCATATATGTACATATATTGTTTGTAATTATGATATTATTTAATCTTTTTCGAATTATATATCTTGGCATATGTTTTATATCAATATAAATCTTTTTTTTCGGGTCTACACTCATTTTCAGACAAACTGCTTGATTTGCTCCGGATTACACTTACTATTACTGCTATTTATTCAGTTAAAAATTTTCCTTACCTTTTCTGTTATAACACCTAGCTTAAATCAAATAAAGAGTTTTTTAGCCCAAACGGGAGGTGGCACAGAAAGACTATTAGTCTCAAAACGACGTTTTGGGGTAAAACAGCGAATCGCTTTTTAAATTATTGCTACCAAATATCGCCCTGTATTATATTTAGGAAAATTAAATAATAAAGAATTTGTATGAAATATAAGCACGTTCTCCGCATTCTAAAAAAAAACAACGGTACCTTGAGCCATTAAATTTTGAATAACGTAGTTCTCCACCAAAATATGAACACCTGGAAGGCCGTATATTGAATTTCGAATTTGTTTTATTATATCTTTCTTATTTTGTGAAACTTTAACGAGTTTTTGATTACCAAACTCAATGATTTCAAACTGAGCAGTGGCAGGACTGTACGGGAAAATATATTTTCATCACCAGCACGCGAGACTGTCTATCGAAAATTCTTAAGTTAGGCTGTTTTTAAATATTTTATTGTGTATTTCAAATTTTGTAAAATTTCAACTAATTTTTGATTAACAAACTGAAGATTACAGAGCGAGTAATGGCAACACTGTACAAGAAATCACATTTTTATCTCCAGCGTGCGAGAATATCTATCGGAAATTCTAAAGCTGTTTTTAAATATTTTTAGCCCAAAGGATCATTAGCCGAAATGCTCTCGAAATGTTTATGTGTGTGTAAATGAAAAAAGAGGCACCTTTTGGCGTTATATAAAATCTGAAAGCTTTGAGACTTTTTTTTTCATTACTTGATTTTCAACTGTTTATGTTCTATCTAATTTGCTTGAGTTTGTAGCGTTACTGTCTTGCCCGCAGAAGTTGAACCGACGAATGCACAAATTGCTTTAATTTAATTTAGATTTTAATTTTTAAATTCTTACATATTTGTGCATTATTCAGTTCGTAAGCATGTTAATTCTTCTAATTTCTCTCCATATGCTAATCTCTTGATGAAATTCTACTGGGAGATGGAAAATCCTTTCGTATTTAATTTTCACAAACTTGAATTCTATGAAAATTGAAATAGAATTCTATTATCAGTAATTTATTAGAATCACTGTTGGATTTTGACAATTTTAATTGCGTACTAAAATAATTCTATTTTATTGAACTTGTTTCAGATATCCTATTAACTTCAGCTAGAGAATTCAATTTGGAGTACCTCCCTGACGTTGGAGGAAAATAAAAGTTGTAAGAAGTTGAGCAGTTTTCATTCTCAGCTTTATAAAACAGGACTAAATTTTTCCTCCTTGGCGTTTATTGATGAAGCGGAGCTTTTCTTATCATTCGCTTCGGTAGTCAAAATCTGTAGGTGAAAACAATTTTAGAAATACAAATAAAATCTTCACTCACAATTCGTAATACATAACAGTCCCTTTTTTTGTATTCGTAAAGTACTCTCTCGCTCTTCGAATTATTATATTGCTCCACATTTCCTACGAATTCCACAGTTTTGATATCGATAGAAATGTATTATCGATCATCGTCTGCTCTCAAAAGCCGTTTATATCGATGCCAGAAAATGAGATCGCGCTCGAACAAATCGAAATATGGATTTTACTTTTTACTCCAGATTTTTCAAAGCAATTTTGGTTTAGTTTTTGGCCAGAAAAATCAGTCACTTTGTATTTAATACGAATAACAAACAAACTCTTTACAATAATGAGCACCTTAAAACACTCGAATGGAATACCATTTATCCCTCGCGTGCTTTCACCCTTTCATACTTCCTTGTACAAAGTAAAGAAAGTACTGTAATCGCGTATAATTCCGGGTACCGTATTTCAAAGAAAATATCCATTTTGACCGCTATCGAATACAATTTAACGATGTTTTTGCGTGACATCTGTACGTAAGGACAGAATAAAGGACTCTTTTTTCCACAAACGAATTATGAAACTGATTTAAAATGGATTCAGAAGAGATTTCTTCATGGCATCTGTACGTACGTACATATGTTTGTCGCATAACTCAAGCGCGAGTAACCTCAGAAGGTTGAAGTTTTAGTATATAGGATTGCTATAGCATGTAACTGTGCACCTCCCGTTTTGGTGGCAATCTTCTGCTCCAAACGTATATAAATATATATATATATATATATATATATATATACGTATAGATATATAAACAAATATGCCCACTCTGATACTCGGCTCCGTGAGCTGTTTGTTATTCTTATATATTGCTAAATTGTGCATTTTTTGCTTTAAAAATTATTGAATTATGTTGCTCTTACCTTCCTGTTATGGGGTTTTCTTGCGTTTAGTTACCCTGTATATTACAGTTGCAGAATGTTCAACAATTTAAAGTTGTTTAAGCGCCGCTAAGCCTAATGTTTTTACAATAGCAGCCACATTTGTTTAAATTTGAAACTGAACAGAATAGTGGATTTGTTGCCAATCTAGACAAACTAAGCTTCGCAACAACAAAGTAACGTTTCCTTTTAGTATTGCGAATTAAATCATGCTTAATCCATTCCGAAATTATCAATTAGGTTATTACATTATCACATGTATAGCGACAGCATAGCTTCCATAAGAAATTAAGTCTGTTTTTACACCTTCAGTGTCCTTTTGCCTAGTGAGGTCAAGCACACTTTCAGTTTTGTTCACCGAAACATCTGCCTTCTTGCACGCTGGCCGCATTGTTTATTTCTGCGTAGAAACTGTAATTTTAATTGTAAAAATTATTAATTGGTTTAATAGCATTTGGTATTTTATGTTTTTCTTTATCTTTCAGTTTTTGATATACAAATTTTGAGTTTTTATGTAGTTTGTCTTGTCGCGAAGTAAGCACTAAATTAACTTAATAAAAAATCTAATGAAATTCTAGGCAATAGGTTTAAAGGAAATGCAGAAAAAAATGCGTATAATTCAATATTCCGCACAAGGAAGCAATGTTGTGAACACATCAGCTTTTTTTCACTAATATTATTGTTCGAAAATCGAGAAGGGAGAATTATACGAAAAGCTTAATTTCCGAACTACGCGTTTATAGTAAGAATATAACAAATTAAATGTAGTAATCACTGGTAATTTTCAGTTAACAATCGCAATATTATTTCTTTAATAGAACCTACATTCCAATAAGATTGCAAAATAATATTAACATTACAATATTAAAGAAGATATCTTCGCTTCTAACTCCATGTAGCTTGATTCTTATTGTTGTTTCTGTTGCTACTTCGGCCTCAAATGGCCCGTAAATAATTAGAGAAAGTGAAAGCTCAACTGACTCAGGAAGTCATAGACTGAATGTTAGTTCGGGTTTGTTTTACAGTGATGGGCCTGTTCTCGTAGTAGATTGGCATAAAATTCAACAGGTAGAAGAGCAAGGTTCGGCATGGCTTTCGTAGTAGTTTGCAAGAGTTTGTATTTGTTAATAACCCTCATTACGTAGCTAAATCCATTTTAAAATTTCGGAAACTTGTTCTCTGAATGCATTGAGGAGGATAGAAATTGCGGATATATGTCTTTTAGGACTAGTCCCTAGAAGGTTAAGAAACAAATTACTCGAAGAAATACTGTATGACAATTCGGCGTGTACTGTATTTTAAAATTTATTCTTCCTAACAGCTCACAGTGTATTTTTAATACAATACATTTTTTATTTAAACTCTGCAAACTCCCTGTGCACCGTCAAATGTAAAATAGATACATAATACTTTAACTAATAATTTCTTTTTTTCCTGCTTTTTCTTTGACAAGCCGAAGGAAAAAAACAGTAGTATATTTTAAATTCAATTGTATTTTATTCCCTTATTATGTTGTGTGTTTCTTTCGATTGTCGTGCCACAGCTTTTAAGACGTTTGTGTTACAGTATAAAAGTCAATGAAACTTCAGATGCTACCATGGCTTTTAGATTCATTGTTAATTTCCCTGCTGTTTTAAGACTCACAAACTGTTTTAATATTTCACTTAAAATGTTTAAAGTAGATTAAATAATCGTGACCCAATGCAAGAGCTTTTTATATTTCATGTAAGATTTTACAGTACCATTCCATGCATAGTCAAATGATACGCGCTTAGACCCTTAAGCTTATGTAAGCAGCATAGTTTAAACGTGGTTAACCGTGAATCTATTAAAGCTTGCAACGTGTTAATTCCACTTTGATTGAGTAAATCACTTGCAGTAATTGCAGTGCAGCTAACTACGAATTAGTGAATGTGCTTGTTAAGTTGTGTGAGAAGCTAATTACTGGTACAAATAATCGGAATCTTACCGCTAAGGCAAATTGCTTCGTTTATGAGGGTCATAACAAGCTTAAGTTATTATTGCAACTTGCTTCAATTGAATCTACTATGAACTATAATTTTTTCTAAGGTATAATAACACTTCTAAACTTTCAACTTCCCCTTGGGCAGCTACTTCTATGGATTTTTTAAGGCGGCCAGGTTTACCATCAGACTTTCTCAATTAAATCAACTCGAAGCGTGGCTTACTCGTTCGCTGTTTTGTACGGTTTCGATGAAACTCCTTTTATACACCCGCTTGCCACATTAGAAGTGTAGATAACATTCTAGAACGAACGAGTTGCGTGTCAGAAATAAGAATAGTAAAGATGTAAATTAAAATACATTGTTAGTTAAACAAACTAAATTGTCACAGCGTAGCTTAATGTTATGTAGGAAATGGAAACGTTGTAATTAATTTAAGCATTCAAACATAATGACTGAGCATTTATCACAGATCTAGTAAAGATATTGCTAACAAAAATAACTCTGAAGTTAAAACATGTAAATTAAATGTAGTTGGCGACTTAACAGAACACCTTACTCACTATATACATGCCACCCAACCGGGAGAGTGGTTAGCGACGCTAACTGCCGTACCTAAAGTTCGAACGGTATACTGGCTGTACGGCATGAAGGCACTCTAAATATGCGGCGAGCTAAAAGTCCTTTCGAGAGGTTAATGGTAGGGAATGAGGAATGGAGACCCTCGGACCTTCCAATTACCTACTACAGCAAAGAGCGCTTCAAAACAAATATGGAGGGCATCAAAAGTTTATTTAAGCATTAACCTAGCACGTTGGGGTATTCACAAGTACTCTAAGAGAATGTAACAGCTGTAGGGAACTTGACACGTATACGATAAAATTATTCTTACAATTATAGATGCGGCTGAAAATGTTTATCAAGTAAAACGATGGAAGGTGCAAAATAATGTCACGTGGTGGAACGAAATAGTCACTAAAGAGAAGTGTCGAGTAAGGGCGAGTGAGAGATCTGGAGTTTCGTCAGCAAAGAATGTTGGCCTATAGAATAGTAAAGGCCAAGTACAAAAAAACAGACACCTCTTGCGAAACTCAATTCATGGGGTAATTTCTGCTCGAACGTTCGCATTTCTTTTGGTCCGCAGCAAAAATTTGCATGTGATAGGGTCTTTCGACCTACACAGCTCACTGCCCTTGCAAATCAACAGTCAGTTTCAAATTTAGAGATCGTACGCAAAATTCTCGACACCGTTTTTACAGAAGATAGTCCACACGATGATGATCAAAATGAAAGGGCACTTAGGCAGCAATTTGAATCAAACTGCCGAATTCTAACTGTATTTACGCTTTCAAGTGTGTTGGAGGATAGGACACTTTTCTGGGGACATGGAGAAAGCAAAAATAGTACATTTCCTGATACCAAACAAAGATTCAAGGGAACCTTTCTCATATAAACGGTTAGCCTACTCTCCGCCATAAGCAAGGTGCTAGAGAAGTTAATAAATTTTGTAGATTAAGCTGCCATCTACAGGAACATGAACGAATGCATCATAATCAATATGGTTTCCCTCAAGGAAATTCAACGGACCAAGCAATTAACTATCTAATAAATACAGTCATAAACAACAGGAATCATACAGTTATAGTCTCAATAGATATTAAAGGAGCTATTGAAGTTTTATAGTGGCCAGATGGTATCAATGTCTAAAAGAAGCAAACTGTCCACGAGATATTATATGTTTAATTAGAAGCTATTTCGAACAGACATATTCAACACACTTCGGATGAAGGCATACCTTTCAAAAAACAAGAGGATCTCCTCAGAGCTCGTGCTTATGGCTGACCCTGTGGAACTTTGTTGCCAACACGGCCTTGTCTCACTTTGAAGGTACAGAAGAAAGAACCTTCATTGATAACTTTGTCTTCAATACGACTGGAGAAAATATATTGGCCAATACACATAGCAAAGTCTTAATATATTTGCCAACTGGGTCAGAGTGCATAAGCTCAAAATCTCTAACAGTAAAACTGAGCTTTTGCAAACAGGGCGAAAGGGCATCCTGAAACACAACCCAGTTGTAAAACTTCTGGGATGTTCTGTCAAGTGTGTTCCAGAACTAACCTACCTCGGTGTTACACTCGACAACAAACTTTCATGGTTGCCTCATCTTCGTGCCATTAAAAAGAAGGTTGCTCTACTTACTAATTCCATGAAAAGAACAACTTCTGCCATGTCCACGTCTGGCAATCCCCACACTACTTGAAATTGTGGAATAAAGTCATAGCAGAAGGAGTTATACTTTACGCAGCTTCAGTTTGGGGGCAACATCTTACAACACATATGAGGAAACAGCTGACAGGTATGCAATGAATCCAACTACTTTTAATATGTAGAGCATATCGGACCTCACCAACTTCAGCTCTGGTTTCAGCTTTTCTTCTTCAATGTATTAGCGGAAATTCCTCTCTTGGATCTTTCGATGGAAATGGAAGCAACAATCACAAGAATCACGAGGCTACAATGTAACGCGAAGCTTTGGGATGATATGATTTTAGTACTGATTTTGAGCCGCATAGTCATGTCCTACTGAGACATCCAGCAGACATAGATCTGACAAAGAATATTTTTATGACCTATAAACCTGTCTCACACAAAACTGTGATATATACTGCTCACGCACAGAATTAGGGACCGAAAGTGCTTACTGCCCCGTACAAAATAATCAGCTACTAAATACTTCGACTGGACGAGTGAATATCAACAGCACGGTCTTTCAAGCTAAACTGACACTCGTTACGGAGAGACGGGGACGCCCTAACTTTACCATTATGGTTATACGGGCATGGTCCCACGCCCTCCTCCTGGTTTTTCATATCAGCTCCACCACAGCCAAGGGAGCGGACAAGCCAGTACCAGTACGGTCCCTGTCGAGCCTGATCCCATAACAAAGCCAGCAGTACGGTCCCTGTCGAGCCTGATCCCATCCTAGGTACAATACCCGGGTTCTAGTCCTGTGAAGAATAAGGTACAATAGTACCTGATATTTTACCCCCGTGGTTGAGACTGTCTAAGTACAGATCCTAGCCAGTACTTCCCAGGAATTCTCCTGAGTCAACCCCCGGGGGGGAGCTAAACTGACAGAACTGAAAGCAACCATCAAACTAGCTACCAACCTAAGAAATGACGGTACAGTGATATTTAGAGATTTAGCTACCCGCAATACAGGGCCAAAATCATAAAAGCCAGTTGTGAATAGCATGAAACTTCTGCTAACAAACTGTCAGCTGCGCCGAAGACCTATGCTCTGCTTCTTTGGGCCATAGCTCGTAACTACGGCATTTGCGACCCTGTATTCTTTTGTGATTCCGAGTCGTCTTTCTTCCCCCTACATACCCTGCAACTTTATCGGTCTGGTAGCGAAACGCCCTGTATAAATATTAATATTATATCTAATTTATAACTAACAAATATTTTGTGCTATATTAATAATTGGGTTCATAGCTTCCTTGTGAATATTTGTGTTTATGTAATCGGTAGTATATTTATTGTATTATAAGAAATATATAGTAATATTTTTCCCTATGTTTTTTGGTTTTAGGAAAGTTGATATTATCCTCTACATGTCATATAGGCAAATTTATATATTCAACAATTATGTAACTTCTAATGTATGTACGTACAGTTTCATAATAAGTGCATTTGCTTTGATCATTTGAGTATACTGATTATAATCGTTTCTGTTGTAAGTATTTGTTTATACAGGGTGTCCCAAAACGACCGCATAAACATTGCACAGCTAGATTCCTCGTTGGGAGTACATAAAAACTGCCCAAAGAAGCGTTCCTGTACGATCCATAGTTTACGAGAAAAATACGAAAAACGAAGCATGACGTCACTGCCGGTGCAAGAAAAAACACTTTATTAGACATATCAAGAACAGTATTGCCATATGTTTCCAGACGATAATGTTTAAAACGTTCGCCGCGCATATCGCGTCATTCATGCGCGCGCGCAGTGGAATGACGTTAAGCCGCCGTTGAACTGGTATTTAAAAGGCTGCATCTTGCATCTACCGGTAGTCTTCGTATGGTGGCCATGTATTCTGTTCGTGACGACTGCGACATGTACTTGATGTACGGCCGATGTAATGGAAATGCCTTACGAACTGTTAGGGAGTATGCCCGTCGATATCCGTCCCATCGTCCTCCCGATGTCAACGTCATCCGTAGGCTGGACGTCAGACTACGAAATACGGAAAGCGTTTTGCCAACAGCCAATCTTCACGATACTGGAAGACCGCGGAGCGGCCTGACGGTAGCACAGACGGATGCAATACTGCAGAGGGTAGAAGAGACGCCCAAGGTAAGCACACGCGCATTAGCCCGTGAGATGACTTCGAGTAAACGTACTGTGTACAGGCTTGTACTGTCTGAGAAGCTACACCCATTTCGGTACACAACCGTGGAAGGTCTGAAACCAGATGACTTTAAGAAACGCGTGGCCTTGTGTGAATGGCTGTTGCAGCAACAGAACACAAATAATGGTTTCATTGCACGTATCCTGTGGGCTGATGAATCATGTTTCACTCGTGATGGGTATTCAACCATATAACAACAGCCATATGTGGTCCAAGGTCAATCCGCATGCAATCCGGCCGCAGAAACATCAGGAACGTTGGTCTCTTAACGTGTGAGCCGGCATACTCGGGGATCGCTTGCTTAGACCATATCTGTTGCCTGAACGGCTCTTGGGACAGTCGTACCTGCTGTTTCTCAATGAGCTCTGAAACAAGTTCCTCGATGTCATACCATTAGCGGCAATACAGGGACTTTGGTTCCAGCATGATGGGGCTCCGGCGCATTTCTGTGCTCCTGTACGTGGTTGGCTGGATATGAATACCCCTGCCGCTGGATCGGACAGGGCGGTACCGTTCTATGGCCGCCATGTTGGCCAGATCTTACACTATTGGAATGAATTTTTCCTATGAGGTCATCTCAAGGAACTGGTGTATCGAGACATAATGACAAAACCAATGGACTTAGTTGCTCGTCTGCATGCTGCTTGTACTTGGGTGGACCCCGCGATGCTGCAACGTGTGATGACAGCCTTTCCATGGCGTACTCAAGCCTGCCTCGAAATGCACGGCGGATACTTTGAACATCTTCTTTAAATTGTGCATATAATGCTGTTGATATGTTGAATAGAGTGCTTTTTCTTGCATCGGCAGTGACGTTTCTTTGTTTTTCGTATTTTCTAGTAAACTATGGATCGTGCAGGAACGTTTCTTTAGGCAGTTTTTATGTACTCCTAACGAAGAAGCTAGCTGTGCAGCGTTTATACAGTCGTTCTGGGACACCATGTATAAAATGTGAATCTGGTACTTAATTCATAACGGGATCTATTAACATTGTGCAACTGTTAATTTTGTATTTAGTTAGTAATGTGCTATGTTAACCTTTTTGCAAAGTAACCTCTCGAAAATGTTTAGATGAATCTTTAGTAACATCCAACAAATAGGAAATTTAACTGCTAAGCTAAGTAAATCGTAACAAACAGCTGTATTTAACATCTAGAATTGAAAATGTGTAGTATTATATGTAAAAATGGCTATGTAAAACTGTATGTATCTGTGCCACTGTAACCTTTCGGAGAATTGTTAAAAATGCCATCTTGCCTGCTAGCTATAGCCACGAATAACAGGTATTAGATGGCATCTGCCAACATGGTAATTACACGATTCTTAGAGTCTCTGGTCATTTTGGTAGTTTCCAGAGGTGATCTCCTTCAAAACTGAGGACCGAAATGAGGAAAGTCATATTGTCATCTGTATGGTGCTCAAGGCTCTTGCCAACAACAGCCGCCATCTTGCACTCCTTGCCACGGCGAATTTCATGGGCTTGTTCTGATTTTACTGTCACGCAAGGGAGATAAAACACAGCAACACTATATATATCAAAATAATTATGGAACAAAGATTACAGTTCTTCTCGGGACAAGCAAAATTTTAGAAATTTGTATAGTGTCTTTGCGGCTTGAGGACACTCTAAATATACGGTGAGCCGAAAGTCCTCTCGAGAGGTTGTTGGTAGGAAAAGAGGAGTCGAGACAGTCGGGCCCATTTTACGGGGCTAATCCCCTACAAAACCGAAGGCGGAAGTGAGCTATGTGTCACCTTTATAGTGCTCAAGTCTCTTGGCAACGACAGGAGCAATCTTGCACTCCTTGCCACGACGAATTTCGTGGGCTTGTTCTGATGTTACTCTCAGATAAGTGAGACAGTTATTGTCAGACAAGTCCCAGCAACACTTTATATATCGAAATAATTATTCGACAAAAATTACAGTTCTTCGGGGGAAAGGCAAAATTCTAGAAACCGATCTGTGTATCCATTGCCTAGGTAAACATCCACAGGCCCATAATCTCTAGATAAATGTACTATTAATTATCATATGATTTAAATAAATAAACTGTTATTTTAAATGTTGACGTCTTCTTAGTCTTCTGATCATCTGTCTTCCATTCATAATCGTAACCTACAAAGCAGCTCATTTTTCTCAACCAAGACAGCAACTTCAGAGATTTTTCTCTCATTTTTCTAGTCAAACTAACACTTCTTAAAGGTGCCCAGTTCTTTGACGTGAAAAAAATATTAACAAGATATTTTGCTATAAGCAAAGTTCATAAGCTAAAGGCTTGACATATGAATTACCATTTAAATGCTATTAATCTTTCCCCTTGTGCTCTGTAAATATTTTTCTTTGGATTATTGCCAGCAGAGCTACTCTCTGACGATCAGTGTGGGATTCTTACATTAAATAAAAAGTTTGAGATCAAAAGAAAGCTGAGAATTAATAGTTCGAAACGGTTCCGATCCAGGAACACGAGCTGACTGAAGGTGTTTTCGTGGCTTTTGAAATGTAAAGTAAATATGAACTAATTTTCCACATAATACTCTCCAATAACATTTCCCTACCCTTGAACAGTTAGCCTTTATTTTCTTCTGTTTTATTTAATTAAAGAAACACAGCCAAGAGAAATTGTTTTGGGTACAACACTAATGTACACAAAAGGTACAGTTATTGATTTTGTAATCGATTTGCAATCAATAGCTATTGATTTTGCAATCGATCAAGATGTCAGAAACTTTTTTTAGTCCAAAGGGGCTTTGTTTCTGAGGCATATTGTTTTCGTTTTGCGATTTTGCGTCGAATCACTCTGAATGTCAGTTTCATTTTTCCAGTTGTTGCCATCAGATATTATCGCTCGGTATTATTTGAAGAAATTAAATAATAAAGAATCAGCAAAAATGTATGTATGTTTCTCGCATTGTGATAAAACAACAGTGCCTAGAGCCATCCAATTTTGAATGGCTTACTCCCACTGCGAATATCGGCATCTGGAAGCCCAGATTTGAAGTATAGAATTTTTTTATGTTCGATTTCATATTTTGTAAAACTTTAACGAATTTTTGATAAACAAGCTCAAGGATTTCAAAGAGAACAATGGCAACGTTGTACAGAGAAAACGTTTTTATCTCCAGCGCGTTAGACTGTGTAGCGGAAATTCTAAACATATGCTCATTTTAAAATTATTTTGCGATATTGCTGTTGAACTGAACTTTATGGTTTAAATACGAAGAACATGATATTTCATAAATCAAGATAACACAGAAAATGTTAGAAAAAACGCCCCTTTGGACGTAATTTAAGATATGAAACATTTCAGATGTTTCTTTGTTTTCTAATCATGCTCATTAAATTGTTCATGAATTGTTGATGCCTTGATGTTCTTCAGGCTTCTATACTTATTCTATTCTATTCCATATTCTATATAGGATTCCCTTTGCTGCGAATGAAATGGGGTCTCAGCCGTTCGTGTCAATTTCGTAAAAGGTGGGAGAAGCAGATTCGATAAAAATACTCCAGACGGGAATCTAGGCAAATCCACTTGCCGAAGCCACAGTTTTAAGGGTAGAGACTTTTATAAATCTTAGGCATATCACGAATACTGTGGCACTGAGGAGAACCGATATCTGAATATGGTCGTCACGTTACCCACTCGGATATAGGTTAAGCAGAAGCCGAGCTTATGCGACTTGCAAAAGCTGCGATAGTCTGAAAACATATCTCAAACAGTTCAATAAAAGACACCGAGACACTTGCAGGTGTTTTTTAAAGACGTTTTAAAGACATCAGGACGAAATGCCTCCTTAAATCATTGGATTACTCTGTAATAAATTACTCACTTTTGTAGCATCAAAGCTAAATGCAATATCATAAATATCGTCAATTGTTTACAACATCTACATGCTGTGATCACGGCTTTGTAGTATACTGTGAAATCGTCTCTACAAGCATTTGGTTAATTCTTTTATGACTACTTGCTTTAACTTCAGTTATGAGGCTCTTAGCCTCCCCATAGCATTAATTAATGATTGATTCATAAAACAGCAAATTTTATTTAATTGGCGTAGTATTTTGGGCAGCATTTTGAAACTAACACTTTACGTTCTACGTCATAACGTTATGAATATAAAATGTCAAGCTAGTGGCCATGTTATAAATCTGTTGCTTAAAATTATTTGACCAATAAAACTGGATTTTAACTATGAAGTTCAAACAATTTTTAAAACAATATGTAATTTTTATTACTTTAATATTTTTATCCTAGAAATATTTCATGGTAAGCTCTTTTATACAAAGTGCTAAGTTATAATCTGAAATTTTCAAATAGCAGTCGTTTTCTTCCTAGGTAAATATCTTTAAAATTTATTCAGCAGCGAGAACTATTATTTCATAGTTCATATTCTTGCGTATTCACTGATAATACGGTGGTAGGAGTACATCATAAAAGTCTGTCCCGAAAGTAATGCGCCCACATTTTTTTAAGAAATTTATTGAACTGATTCATACAATTACTCAATATTCTTCGAAATACAGCCCTCCCGCTTTAACACTCTTGTTCCAAAGCCATTTCTATGTATTATATGCGTCCTGGAAGTCCTTCACTGGGATGTCCTTTAGTAACATCGTCGTAGCCCCCTTGATGTTCTTCAGGGTTCCTAAATGCTACCCTTTGAAGAATTTTTTAACCTTCGGGAACAAAAAGAAGTCGGGCAGGAACAAATTAGGCCTGAAGCAACGCAAAAGTCTCCGATGGCGTTTTCTCAAATTTGAAACAAATCTTTGCATGTCGCTGCTGGAAAGTTTTTTCCATCTTGATTTCGATTGGGCACTCAGATAAGAGTTCACTGAAACAGGCAATATGACTTTCCAGGAGCTCGTAGCCGACTGGCGCTGGTCGCCATGTGTTCCCAAGACTCCACCCACACTTCCGTGTAAGCGGCAGCGCTGTGGGAGGGATAGTTGTGGCAGAAGAAAATGGTGTGTATTACTTTCGAGACAAATATTTTACATTGCACGCAAATACTCCTTTTCAGAAGACCTTGCTTTCAATATTTATTGATCTCCAATGCTTTCCTAACATGAAATCCATTTTCCATTGTAGAGTCTCGTATTTTTAGGTAGCATAATCTAACGAGACCTAGAAAGCTGTTGAAGAATTACTACCAAGCCTTTAGTTACAATACATGTCAGAAGAACAGTGTAAAGAACCTTTTATTCGCTCAATATAATTTCACAGATGGCCCCTCTTGGACGTACAAAAAGTTAATACTTCTGGCTGAACTCAAAACAGTAACGATGAATTTTAAATAAAATATAGTAAGTTTAACATAGGGGCTCATAGGGTAATTTAACGCGCAGGAAAGGCTCTGGCTCGTAGAAATCGGCATAAGCAAGCCTAATGGCTAGAAGCGCTCAACACCATAAAAATACAGTGGCTGTTAATTCATGGTAGCAGTGTGGCCTTCAAGCAGGCATAACGTATTCCAAAGTCACCTTTCAAAACCTTAACTTTCCTTTAAATACCACTTCTTTATATTTCATTTGAATATACCCGCGCCAACGTTTTAGCATTCTGGCAAGAAAGCGTGGGTTAAAATGAGAATGAAAGGAAAGTTACTTAAAACTTAAAAATTAACTGTTAACTAAATAATGAATCTCCACACCATATAAGATAATAAATCTCATACTAAATCAGAAATTCTAAAAAATGGCATATTATATTTTAATGCTGAAACAAGTAAAAACATAATCCCATCACTCATGTAACAATCAATGAGCTATTGGGAAAACATTACTTAATGCTGGCAATCAGTAGTACTTGGAAAAATTAACGAATCTCTATGAATGAATCAAGGAGATGGAATAAATTATTCAAATACGAAAAAGATCGAATTTTGCATTTCCGAAGACGCTTCAAATTAATTGAAGAGTGCTTCAGAGGCTCAGTGCTGATTCCTTTATGGGTTTTAAGTAAGAATGAAGTGAGATTCTTCATTCACCATTCATTAACATTATCGCTTGAATCGTGAAAAGAAACGTAAAATTTATTCAGATGTATAATGAATGGAAATGTGATTTCTTTCATTTAATAAGTCAATACTCACAGTAAGAAAATTTTGATTTATGACATAAAATATTTTATTTGTACAAAAATCAATAAAAATTAATGCACTTCTTTAACTAAAAAAAGTGGATGTTGAACCTAACTGTGTGCTGCACTTTTTACAGGCAACAACATTTCTGAATTGAAGACGTATTTTTATTGCAATTGAATGCTTTTCTTAATCGTGACTTAATGATACGGTACTTATCTGTCAATGACGCATAACTTATCATTTTTGTGAATAGAGACGAGGATGCTCAAGCGATTTCATTCGTTTTTTTAACAGAACATGCTTTTAAATTATTTCACACTCACAGTAATAGTTTCGGTTTGTGTTACTAGTGCTGGTAATGTCACCATTCATTAAAAGTACTGATTATTTCAGAAGAATGTGTTGTTAATTCGAAAGAGGAATTTGAATACATCGAAAAAAGTTTTCTTCCTATTTTACAAATTCATCAATCCTTTCAAATGTCCCAGAAAAATGTTTCTTGTAAAGAATTTGTCATCCTGGCTCGACCATGAATATTTTAAAAAACTTAACATACAGTTAATTAAATAAATCATAAAACTGCTCATCATTCCCCGGCTTTGTTTATAGTATTAATTATCACTCATTATCTTTTGAAAGAAATTCGGAAAATATAATATCTGCTAGCGGGTGCTACAGCCAAAGTAAATTTTATAATTTCCATGTACTAAAAAACTGAAAATAAAATGAACTATTAATTTAATATACTGTATACAAAGTTGCTAGCTGCGACCAAAGCAATATTTATGAGTTCTATGAACACCTGAAAAGAACGTACATAAAAACATTTCAATATATGAATGAATCAGTTTATTCTTTCCGAGCAACAGGTAATTCGTAAATAATAGTTTGTTGCCAAACCAGGAAACAAAAATGTTGGAAACTTCAAGTTAATACTTATACGTATGACGTCATGATCTAAAATTTAATGCAATATAACAACTTTTTCTCAATATCAATAAAGGAATTAAAGTGGCAACAACATACTCTTCAATTATCTTAATCTGAAAAAAAAACGTTGCCAACCGCAGCTATTTATTTAAAATGCTGAAATTAAAGAAACATTTTCGACATACAATGGCATCACATGAAATTCCGAGATCAGATCGCACCAAACGTCAAAACATGCCCCAATATAATGACAACATATTTAATGTTTGGCAATGCCATTTTTATTTCATCTCTATAAAACTTACAAATGTTTTACTAACGAACTACGATTTGAAAGCGAGTAGTGGCAACACATTCCGAAATAAAGCTTTTTTGTTTCAAGCTTGCGAGTTTGTTGCTATTCGGAAAATGAGGGCAAAAATTAGCGCTTTTAGAGTTTTTAATTAATATCTCAGCTGATTGATGGAATGAATGATGAGAATGGTCGCAATGGCTTCTTACGTATTTTTGGAATCCGCGGGAGGGGGTACCTCTCTCGAAACTCAACTCCCCGTCGTTCCGGAGGAGATGATGCCTCCAGACGTGCACAGATTTTAATAATACAGACTAGCGGGCAAGCCCGCCCGCTTTATTCATGTATGCATCCACAAGATACTGTATACACGTTACACATGCGGAAAATCTCGAAAACCCCATGCAGCGGGTGAGCTCGCCAGCTGACTGGCTGCGCTCGCTTTATTCCCGTATGCATCCACAAGATACTGCATACACGTTACACATGCGGAAAATAACGAAAATACCCATGCGTTCGCCGCGATTCGAAAGTTGATCCGAACTACCAGTGTTAAACGATTTGACCGCTCAGCCGCTAATGGGCCCTTGTACGAAGTGTAATCGCCGAAATTTTCGGGTATGATATTCCAACGGTAGATTCGTTATTAAAATTTCCTTTGGTAAACTTCTACTCCTCTGTATAAATTTTATACCAGCATCTCTTTTGTAATTTTGTTTCATAACATCGCCCCGTATAAAGTCTTTTTCCTCCAACATGCAGAAGAAACGTTTTTACTAGCAAAGTAGCAAAAGCAAAACAAATTTCTTTCAACATCATGTCTTCCTTCGGTAATCAGCTAATTCTTTTCCGACCGACAGGGAGTATAACTGCCCCTCGTCTTTACGACTGCAAGAGAAAACTACATCATCCCTAGGTGACTCAGCAACAACTGACTCGTACTCAAATTTCTCTTTCCCATCACAAAAAGACACAGGCTATCACAAAACTAGATTTTCGCCCTCTCATTAGAGACCAATTTCCACTTTTTTCACTCAAATGACAAAAACGTGGTAACTGCGTACGCCCAACTATTCAAAAAACCCTGAGCAAAACCGGACACTTAAATCGCCAAAACAGTGACATTTCCTTGCATGTGAAACGTTAACCCCTCTAAATTCCTCACGTATACAGTCTATTCAAGCAAACAGAACAATGCAGCATTCTTTCTAGAATGTTCTACGGAAATGCGTCAGACCCTGAAAGATGACACAGCGAAATTCATCCCTGTCCTGAATTCTTTCACAAGGAAACGAAGCTTTTTTGGAAAAATAAAATAAAGTAAAAACATAATTGAAGCATTGGTTTTTTTCTGAAATATAAATATATTAACACATTAAATTACTAATTCATGGAATTAAATAAAAATATTCTAATTTTTCCTGAAGAGTAGTAACTTATCTTTAATTAGTTTCGCAAACGAGAATTCGAACAATTAGCAACATAGCACGTGGTCATCATTGGTGAGACAGAAAGGAATTCGTCACTAAACATTGCATATTATACTTTAAATCATACGCCACTGTGATGCTATGCCTTTCTAAGCGATGATAATAATCCTTCGCAGTCTGTTCAAGCCGAACAACTGCAAAATGTTAATATGGAAGCATGCTGTTTGCAATTAGGAACATACAAATCTCCCTTATACTTCGCAAAATGTTGCCAACATTAAATTGAGCTACGACAAGATGCCTAATGCAGCGATCTGTACGCTTTGACATCCGTCACCGAGTTCTGGTGCCTATGAGACGTTCTTCTTAGAACAACTGTTTCTAAGGCAAATGGTTGTAGAATAGCGTCGCATTTCTTCTACAGTACGATAGAAGAATCAGTTTGTGCGACGAAGATGTACGATGAAACCTCCAGTGAACAAACACTACTTTGTCAGAATTGCTTACGACGTTATATAGAACACGTTAATATTATTTTTGTACTTCCTCTGTCCAGAGTTAACAACAGCAAAAACATACATTTCTCGCAATCATAATGGCATCTTCGCTTCCTGCGCTGGCTGTCTTTTTAGATCACTTGCTTAATTAGAGGGAGGAATTAGAAATTTTAATAATTTGTATTGAAGACACATTAGGTATATTTTGAAAGCAGGAGAGATGAAAAATGAGCAATGCCCTCACCGGGACTGGAACCACGGACCTCTCGAACCACGAGCCTAGCGTGCTGACCACTATACGAGGAAGGTATGCTAAGAAGGCAGGAGAAATTCCTTATTGTATAATTAGCACATATATATCCAGTGTGCAATGTGCATAACTACATTCACAGCTTCCTAACGTGGCATTTTTAGACAATATATAATTCCTGATTCAACTGTAGAAATTCATATTGCTCTTCACTTAAATCTTAAAAAATCGTTCTTTTAAGTGAAAACTTTATTTAATTTATTTAAATCCGTTTTCGTTTAGTATAATTAAATTCGTTTCAGACATAAAAATTTTCTTCCATTGTCTACACAGCAACGTTCAAACAGCTTTAGTGCCGTTTATTAGTTTCACAGATCTGTTCCAAAACTTGGGTACTATAGTTTTTTGGAAATAAAAGGACTTTGTATCAAGTTTCATGAAACAGAAAATGCAATTGCTGAAGATCTCTGTTTCAACGATGGAGATGTGAGTGCAAAAAATTATATTTAAAATTCCTTCCCATTTATCATTGCTAATCACTTTACACTATTTTAAACTTCTTTTTCAACTCGTTGCAATAATTTATGTATTCTTTGTCTGTGAGATGATTAAAACCAAAGCGTAGTTGCAAAATGAAGTGTCAATAACTGTTAAGAGGGTCATTAAAGTTTCGAAAGAACTCAATTGGGATACCTTTTGAAAAACGTACTTGAATATTACTTCGCTCTTTTTCGAGTTAAGTAGAAATAATTCTTACTATAAGAAAACGTTTATCGATTGCTTTTATAGGTATTTTAAATAGTTTCTTAACTGAAGCAAAGCCCTGAAAGAAAAATTAATAAAAGCAATAAATTGTATCAATTGAAAACAAGAATTTTTCCGTTTAAACTCCCTTACAATTTTCCAACGCTTTCCTTTAACGATTTGTACCCATTTATATGATATCGCCTTTAACTATATGAAGTTCTGTGAAACCACTGTTTACCTGAAATCTGAAATTCCACATATATTGTAATGTTTATAAAAGCTAAACAGAAGTTGTTACAATATATGAAAAAGGGATGTTACGGTAATTAAATGCATGTAATTTTGTTTTGTCACTTTCTTCCTTATTTCATTTCCTTGCATTTTTATTATTTTTTAGTAATTATTTTTTTTCTATCTTTGAGTTGTGAGGATTAGAAACTAAAATCTCGGCAAATAGAATACTGCAGAAGTTGTAACACCTGGCTGTGGGTTCCCAGTTGCCAATAATGCATTACTATGTCTTATGAGATGAATTTTAACTACCAGACTATCTAACCAGTAAGCAGACGCAGAGTTGAAACACTTCAATTTTATTCTACATTACCAGTTGTGTGTAATTAAATTAAAGTATACAAACATAAATTTACTAAACAACCTAAACCTGGTTTAAACTCAAAGCTTCCTTTCAAAATAGACATAAATTCAGGAAATTAAATCTATTTGACTAGAAACTACAAGCTTGCTTGGACCACGGGCGAAATTCAAATACACACCAAAATAAGATCTAACCTCATTATACAATAATAACAGTAAGACCATCATTATCGTCGCCATGCCCATTGTACCAGCACCAGTCCTGGTACAACTTGCATCGCCAAACAGCATTGCCAATTGTACTAGCATCAGCGCTAAGCTACTACAAGCTACCACGAGAGAAATTCAAATACATACCAAAACAATATCTAACCTCAATAGACAGTAATCACATAAGACCAGCATTAGTGTCACCAACCAGCATTGCCCATTGTACCAGCACCAGTACTGGTGCAACTTCATTGCCAATTGTATCAGCATCAGCGCTGGTACCACAGTAAGAACAGCATTGCCGATGGAAGTAAAAGTGTCAATTGCTTCCATCGGCAGTGCTGACTGAATTGCGATCAGCATTGCGGATTGAATAAATGTCACAATAACACTAGCATTACCATCTGAAGCAATGTCATTTCCTCAATCGGCAATGCCGGTCTTTCTGTGAAACTGAGCATTGCTTTAATCGGCAAGCCACACTGTTACACTCTAATTCGTAAATCTCTAAACGTTGTAGTAAAACTGCTTGCCACTCATATCTGCATAAATTCTGGGATGAGTAAACCTCGTGCCGACAGGAGGCAGAAAGGAAAGAAGAAAATCATTTGTAAAACTTTAAATTTAAAGAAAATTAATTATCTTAATATTAACGAGCTTTATTTAAAGAGCATTTAAAGAAATTTTACAATTCTTTGAAATTCTGCATGGACATTTTTAAATCATGTAAAGTGAAATCATTTATCATTAAGTGCTTGGAACACAATAGTTATGCACAACTATGTATGTGTAACATTATGTTTGCCTTTTAGAACACCTAAAAAGTGTTTTTCAAGTAACGTTTTAGTTAATGTTTAATGCTAAATGCTTTTAATGTTTGGCATTAAAAATACAGTAAATGTCAGATTGCATTTATGCAAATATGTCAATTACAACTCAAAGTATGTTTTGCTACAAAAATGACTTCTTATTGCATTTTTAAATACCTTGGAATAAAATTCTAAAGTATCGAGAAATCATTTTCAGTTCACAAATACGTATTATGTTGCCGTCAAACGAACGACCACGTACAGAGAACTTTTCAGAGTATTTTGGGATAAAAAGTAACTTTTCTTCCTCAAGTTCTTGTCAGCTACATTTTCCGCTGAGAGGAATTTTTAATGGAAATGTAGGAAATGGTCTTCTCCACCTTAGTTCATTCTACCGGAGTTTTATGAAAACTCCATTAACCTAATTTTTTTTTTCAAATCCTATCTTTGCAGTATGTAGTTAAAGAGAGATTGAGGAGTTTTATTTTACTTCCTCCTACCCCTTTCCTCTGGTTGATTTATGGAACATTCCACAAAGGGAGGAATTTTTTCTTTCAAAATCTAATAATAGGAGACCCGAGAGGACATTAATAATTTCAACCTCCCATATTCATCTTGGACTATTCCGCTGTCCAAGCATTTTTCAATTTGAAATTCCCTTCAAAGGGTTTATTTTCCTTTCCTTCTATTTATTCCCCATTCCTCGAAAATACGACGGAACCCTTACAAATTGCGTTCAGTGATTTCAGGAACTTGATACGAAAGTAAATTGCAAAGGGAAGCAAAAAGAAGAAAGTAAATACAAGTGTCAACAAAGACTTTTAATGGAAAAGATGTTAAGGAAAGATTGGAGTTGCAATGAATTAAAAAGCTGAAAGTTTTCTTTAAATATTTTCTTTCGGATACAATAGCCATCTTTAAAATATTACTACCGCTAAATAAAGAATGTTAAATGCTATTTTGAATATGCAGTTATTATGGATTACGTGGTAGTACAATATTTTCACAGATTTCTATAACCCATCTCAGTTTAAATTAACCGTTCGATTATTGCATGCATAAAAGTAAGCCAGGTACTTGCGTTAGGTTAAGTTCTCAAGAGATTCTTTACATTTTTAAAGTTAATGAGTATGGAGTAAAGCTTTGATGGGATTAAGCTATTTGGGTGGATAAATAATCCATCTTATACATTAAATTATATGTTTACTCCAATAAAAACATTCATCTAGAACATATGTTCATCCGTAAAAGGAAAGAAATGATCTCGGCATGCACAAAGTAATAAGTTTTTGTGGTCTTCAATCTTAATTGTAATAGTTATACAACCTCTTTCGAATTTATCTATTTTTAAACAGACACTGAAGCTTGCACACATCTTGCAACATGTTCACTTTATGTTTCGATAAAGTAAATAAACTGTTGTAGAGTCATCAGGATTTTTAAGCAGGAGTATATAAAAAATGAGCCATGCCCTCGCCAAGACTCGAACTTGGACCTCTCGAATACGAGCCGAGCGTGCTAACTGTTACACGACGATAACATGCTGAATGGAGAGAGAAAATAACTTCCCCTTTTAGAGGGCGACTGGGGATTAGAGGACAAAATCGCCAAATTCTGGGGGTGAAGAATCACCATCCACCACATTTTAGTTGGGGCGCCACTACAGAGTGATTCTTTTTTGATGATGGAGAGGGGGAAAATGAGCAATGACTCGGACGGGACTCGGACATGGACCTCTCGAATACGCGCCAAGTGTGCTAACCGTTACACCAAAAAGGCATACAGAAAGAAGAGAGAAGACATGTGTATATTAATATGTGTCTAAAACATTACAAGTACCAAAGGTACCACAAAATACAAAACTTAACAATTTACAGCATTTATAATATTAGACTGCTTTAAACCAAATTTTAGAAATCGCATCTTTTTATAATTTAGTTGAAATCACAGAATTCATTTATTTTTGGGGTTTGTTAAATTTAATTTGTTTTACATATTAAAATTACTTATTTGAAAATTCACATGTAGATTTTTATAATCCTTATTCGAATATTTTGTAATAAATTGTAGATTAAAATATTCTTACATTTGAAATGAAACACTTGTAACTTTCTAGCATTTCACTGATTAAAAATTTTCCTTTATAATTATGATGGAAAATAAAATCAATATTTATTATTCTGTTTTTCTCTAATATCTGAAGAAAGTAAGTGTGATTCATTAGTATACATAAATAGACATTTCTCCAATTTTTCTTTATTTATCTGGACATCTCAGTTAGAATGGCATATGTGACAAGATATGTGTTCTTTTTGGTAGCGTTGTAGAGACATTAGGTTATTACGAAGGAGATATGAAAAATGAGCAACGCCTTCGCCGGGAATCGAACCACGGACCTCTCGGTTACGCGTCGAGCATGCAGACCACTACACCACGAAGGCATGCGAAGAAGGCGGGAGAAGTACCTAATATACTCCCCCTTTTAAAGGGTGACTGGGGTTTTGGGGACCCAATCGCCAAATCGCGGTGGTGGAGAGTCATCATCCACCACCTTTTTAGTTCGGGCGCCAGTGTAGAGACATTAGGTTATTTCGAAGCAGGAGACGTGAAAAATGAGCAACGCCTTCGCCGGGAATCGAACCACGGACCTCTGAAATACCGGCTCAGTGTGCTGACCACTACACCACGAAGGCACGCTAAGAATGTGAGAGATATACCTTATATACTCCCCTTTTTAAAGGGCGACTAGGGTTTTAGGGGACCTAGTCGCCAAATCCTGGGTGTGGAGAGTCATCATCCACAACCCTTTTAGTTCGGGGGCCACTGTAGAGACATTAGGTTTTTTTGGAACAAGGAGACATGAAAAATATGCAATGCCTTCGTCGGGGATGGAACCACGGACCTCTCGGTTACGCGTCGAGCATGCAGACCACTACACCACGAAGGCATGCGAAGAAGGCGGGAGAAATACCTTATAGCATCAGTTAAAACAAAAACAAGAAAAACATGCGCCAAATATTAGTAATGGCTTAATTGAGAAGACGTTTTGTTTGATAACCTCAATCAGAACAAAAGCAAAAAACACATGTACCAGAAACGTATTAATACTGTTATGAGGATTCGAACAGAATTTCTGTCATCAGACAAAAAAATAAGAAATTTTTAATATGCGATATAAAATAACAAATTTTTACTATATGCGAATTACAGTAAAGGGCAGAACAGCAAAAATGTCTTCTAGTATAGCCAGTTATCAAATCGGAGCTCTTAAATTGGTTTCTGTAACTTTGGACGAATAGCTTGTAGTGTTCCTCCTTCTTATGCTACTAAACTAAAGAAATGAGGAACCTAGTGAACAACTAAGCAAACTATCGCTTAAGTTAAGAACAGAAGCGTAAACTCAAGAAGGGTTAATTACAATAAGATTTTTGCATCCATTAATTGTCCATCAGGGCAATCAGTACCTTTCTCAAGTAAAAATGCTTTAATTTCTAAAACTAAGGAAACGAAACGTGTTATCTTGAAGGCCAATGTACGTTACAATGCAGGAGATCTCTGCATTCTCTCTCCTTTTAATCTAAAAAATCTTTAAATTGGCAATTATAAAAAGTTTTTGCTACAAATGTGGGGTCAATCTTGATCGCCCTATATTTGTAGCACAAATGTGTAATAAATTGAAAACAAGTCACTTTTCTGCTAAGTTTCAAATGTTCTGCTACGGTAAATAATGTAGGCTTAGACACCCTTAAATAACTTTTAAATTATTGATAGTTCTACAACTATTGCATACAGATTAGCTAAAGACATAAGCACCTTAACCGAAAGATAAGAAGAATATAATTTAATAATTTTTAAAGTAAAAAATATACAATTTACTAACTTATAAGAAAAACAAATTGAACTCACTGAGCCGAGTAAGAGAGAGGGTAAATACGTATATATTTATATACTTTTGGTGCTGCTGATTGCAACGAATATAGGACGTGCACAACTACATGTTATAGCAGTCCTATATGCAAAATTTCAATGTTCTGAGGCTACTCGTTTTTGAGTTGTGCGAGACACATACATGCGTACGCACGTACAGACACCATGAAAAAATCTTTATTTTGGGTAGCTTTTTATAAATAAAGATTCACAACTGGCCCCTTTGTCGGGGCGTACAACAAAGCCTCCACATGGGCTTAATTTAAAATGTAAGAAACTTAACTAATGACTAACCAAAGAGATTTAGCCAAAGCTAACACAAATTCTAAACTAGTTGGCGCGTAATATTACATTAGCTACCGAAGCTATCAAAAGGCTCGCAGACCGAGCGTAGTAACAGTTAGAGAATAAACTACAAGAATACTACAAGAAATACTACAAGAATAAAAAGAATATAAAAAAACATGAAACACCAAATACACATAAAACAATTTTTAAAAAATTATTATTAAAAATACAGTTTCTACGAAAAAACGAGCAATTCGGCAAGCAGGCAAGAAAGTAGATTTTTCGGGACACAACACTTAAAGTTTCCTTTTGATCCCACTCTGCAAAAAGACACTAAGGGCGCAGAACTACTTAATTCACTATTCTGCTAAGTTTCAAATGTAAACAAATATCGCTGTTACGGTAAATAAATTAGGCTTAGCCGCCTTTAAACAACTTTTAAATAATTGATAATTCTACAACTATTGCATACAGATAAACTAAAGGCATAAACACCTTAACCGGAAGATAAGAAGAACATAATTCAATAATTTTTAAAGTAAAAAATATACAATTTACTTATATGAACTCACTGAGCCGCGTAACAGAGTGGATATATATGTATATATTTATATAC
>KK115165.1:175098-215741 GCA_000611955.2 Stegodyphus mimosarum
ATATACATATTATATACTTTTGCTGCTGCCGATTGCAACGAAAATAGGAGGTGCACAACTACATGTTATATAAGTCCTATGTGCAAAATTTCAATCTTCTGAGACTGCTCGTTTTTGAGTTGTGCGAGATACATACATACGTGCGTACGAACAGACACCGTGAAAAGAATCTTCTGAATGCATTTTAAATCAGCTTTATAAATCGTTTGGGGAAATAGATTCATTTATTCTGTCCTTACGTACAGATCGTTTTAAACGTTTTAAAGCATCGTTATATTGCATTCATAGTGGTAAAAGTGAATATTTTCGTTGAAATATAATACCGGAATTTTTCGTGATTACAATACTTCTTTTACTTCGTACAAGGAAGTAAACGTTAATCATGGGATACTTGTTGAACATTGCATCATTCATCAAGAAGCACTGTGTAAGCAGACAAGAAATTAGTAGTATTATAGACTTGGTAATCAAGATTGGCCCCACATTTACAGCAAAAATTCTTTATAATTGTCAATTTAAAGAATTTTTAGTATAAATGGAGACAGAATGTACAATTTTAATCGTAAAAGAAGGAATGAAATCGTACAAGGAAAAAAAATACAAATGTTTCAATGTTGGAAGAAATCATTTCTCTCGAAAACAAATTATCCCTTTTATCTCAAGATTGTCAAAGGGAAACATTAATAAATTTTCCAAACGTGCTGAAACATCGCTAAGAACAGTAGCTGACATTTAGTATTTCAAAACTACAGTCTTAAATATGAGGGAAACATTTCTAGGGCGTTTTCAGGATTTCAGAAATAACATAGCTATGTTAGCCTTTGTTAAATAAAAAGCCTCTTAGTGCTGACGTAACGGAATTGAATTTTTCTCCGTTTAACTTTCACACTGGCGAATTTGAAATGCAGTTACTTGGAGTAAAGAAACAAAGAATTATGAAACACCAAATCTGAACACCTTAATGCTGATATGAAAAAAAAATTGGAGATAAATGAATGTCCTCTTAGTTCACAGCAAAAGTGTAATATTAAGAGTTTCTGGTTTTACAATATTATTTGGTGAAGCCGTGAATATTAAAAATACTAAGTCAAAACTTAATTAACTAGTAGGTACTAGTAGGACTTATACATGTATGCTCTGCTAGTTAAATTTTGTATGAAAATAATACGATTTAATTTTTATTTTTTCCGAAATTTCATGAAATGGTTGCAATTACTACTGATAGATACGAAAGAAGAAAATATATCGTCTACTCAGTGCAAAATTAAATTTGTTTTAAAACATTTAAAACATTTTAAAAAAAGCGTATCAAACACAAATACATATTTGGTGCAAAGCAAGATTCTCTTTACAATATTTACTATCCGTAACTCGTTTGTTTATGTAAATAAAATTTTATTTGATTTGTTGAAAGAAATATGACTTTCTATAATAAATAATAAAATTATTATAATCTAAATTAGGAGATAATGATGTTTAACTGATGGAGCACTCCGCGGTGCCAGAGTATATCAAAAAGTCTCACTACAACACATTTTACCAAAGTAAACATTTTACATTTCAAGCCCTTTTATTCGATATAAAAGAAATATCGCTTTGTTTGCGGAGAAAGTAGTCATGTACACCTTGCACAAAAATACATGCCACAATTCTATATTTCAAGTTCTAGTGTGTCGATTGACAAAATTTAATTTGTATCTTTCAGGTCTCGAAACCATGACTTAGGATATATAACATAGTCCTAAGTCACTAATCACTAAGTCCTTAGGATGTACTGCAACATAAGTATTCTGACAAAAGTCGGACCTTTTCTGAAATGATATACAGATTTATTTTTCCATATTTCGATTTTACGATTAAAATTATTTCAACGTACCAAATCTCGTAAAACTCGCAGGACTAATTTTTAAAGACCTATCTTTTAAACTTTTAGTTTCTCAATGTTAATTGAATAAGGTATATACGCTGAAGAGGCGAAACCTTGTAACCATCTACTTAATAAATCCTTGCGCAACCTTTGGCCTGCAAAACAGCTGGAGCTCACCTTGGTATGGATGCCACAAGTTCTTGGTAGATGATATGATATATTTTTAAATATCTATTTTTTAGTAATTTGTATAAATTTTTCCAAACGGTTTTGAATTATAACCTATAAAATTTGTACCATCACCTTAAAGTAGATGTATTTCTAGGCATACCCGCAAAAACGTAAGTGCTTTTTATTCAAAATTTCCCACGATATACGTGAATTTATGTACTGGCGTGTATTGAATTTTGGTATATTTGTTATAAGCGATAATAACCCCAAATGTGGTTTACGAGCTTAGTTAAAATTGTTTGAAAGAATGAACGATACACCATTTTTTTCTGCTCATGAACACTAAAAGGGAAAGGAAAATAGGTGAGCATAAAATAAGAATTTCGCGAAAGTGAATTAATTTTAGCGGAAACTGAAAAAATGCTCCAAGATAAATTTTAAAATTTCTTCGTACATTTCTCACCAAAAATTACAAAATTTAATATCTAGGCATAATCTGAGTCATAGAATCGAAATATTGAAAACAGTTGGTATGTTATTTCAGAAAAAGTCCGATTTTGTGTCAAAATACTTTTGTTTGAGCGCTGCTATATGTAAATCTAATATATATCTCGATTTCGCGCTTTTGAGCCATGAAAAACGCGAGTTATATTTCGTCAATCAGCCCAGTAGAACGGCAAACATAGAACTGTCTGTTTTTTGTTTTTTTGTGCAGAGTTATACTTCAGCTACATTTGTCTTACGACATTTTCATCAACTTTATTCTTACTGCAATGTAGCAACAAAATATTTTCCTAGATGAAACATTCTTGCTGTCGAGCAATATGTGTTATTTTCCCCATTGGTGTTATATATTTTTCACGGCTACGTTTTGAAACAAGTTAATAAATTTAAACTACGTGCAAGAGCAATAACTTACTTCTCTTCTTCATTTCAATTCCATTTCGGCTCAGATACAACAAACTTTTAAAATTTGAGAAGGCAATCATCTTCCCCTTCTCCCCTCGCTCGTTTCTTTTTTCCTTTTAGAGCCTCATCAGAAAATGGAAATGGTGAAAATTTGTTTCCAGTTAAGGAATACTCGATACAAAAGCCCATTTATTTCTTTTCCTTTCGAACTCCTCTGCAAAACAAAATAACACAAAGGAAGGAGAATTTAAAATAAATAGAAAAATCTCCATTCCAAATAGAAAACTGTAACGAAGCTGAGTATAGTTTGACTTCTTCAATATTTAGATAACCTGAAAAATATTCTTCTTTTAAAACATAGATTCGTAATATAGATTTTTAGGAAAATACATTTTATCCGTTATGGAAGGTTTTAATACATTGTTCTATGAAAACTATTGAAAGAAAAAAAATGTCAGTAGGCTCTCTCTTTCAGTTTAAAGAGTCGCTGGTTTTCAGTATGCAGGAATATTAACAGAAATGAGAGGCTATTATAGAACCAATAAAACAAAGAAAACATTTTACACAGACATGTTTTATTTTACCTATTAAACTGGTGTATCAGTACAGAGATGACAAACTCCCAGAAGAGATAGAGTACACCTAGACGATGGTAAACCACATAGCAATGCATGGTCGGAAACGCTTTCCCGGCGATATATTGACGACACAAACTGTAAAAAAGGAAGGACAAAAACAGTGAGACAAAACGTGTTTTATTTTGTTTAGTACAGCAGAAACCAACAAATAAGAACAAAAACAAGCAATGATCGTCGTTAAAGAAGGTGCTCGAAATTAAGACACCGGACAATGATACAGGTCTCACTTCTCCGGCGCATGGAAGATCTGCATCACGAATGGAAGATCGCATGGAAGATGCATGACGCAAGGTTCCTGCATCACTGTCCGGGTCGTAATTTCGAACACCTTCTTTAATGGCGATCGTTATCTCTTTGTGTTGCTTTATTTTTGCTGCTCTTACAATAATAAACATATTTTCTCACGCCCTCCTTTCTTTCTTGATTTTTGTGTCGTCACTACCGCGCCAGGAAAGCGTTTCAGACCATGCATTGCTATGTGATTTAACATCGTCTAGGTACACACACTCTCTCTCTCCTGAGAGTTTGTCATCTCTGTACTGATACTGTGTATTACATTTATTCATTTAAAATAACCCTGTAGGGTCATTATTTTGAAGCAGGAGACTTGAAAAATGTACCGTGTCCTCATCGGGACTCGAACACTGGATCTCTGGAATAAGCGGCGATATGCTTCCAATTACACTACGAAGTCATATGGAAGGGAGGGAGCAAATTCTTTATAACCCTATATAACATTGATCGATGATATGAGAAATAAGATACATAATTTAAAATATCTTTATTGATGGAGGAAGAGTTTCCTGTAAATATAGATATTCCTATTACTACAATGAGAGATTTCAATGTAGGCGTTAAACGACATAAAAAGGCATTAGATTTTATGAAACAACATTTTAATCTAAATGTGGTGTAGCTGTCCAAGTACACATCGAAACTCATTTGTAGTTTAATCATTTACTTAACACTAGTATTTTAAAAATAATTTATTTAATTTCATTGTGAAAAAACTCACGACACCTTTCTAACTTTATTCTGTCAAACTGTTAGAATCCAAAATCTAAAAATAAAAAGTCATTTAGGATTTCCATGGCAACCTAAATCGTTTTCTTTTTCTTGATCGTGCTGCCGCAATAGCGCTTATAATTAGGTACGGAACATTCCGCCACACATTGCAATGGTTATATTCAACTATAAAATCATGCAGATATTTCAAGCGTAAATAGAAAATAAATAAAATATAACAATAATAATAAATCACATATAAAAGAGAAAACAATAATATGAGATTAGTAAATGTAGGTAAAATGCAACATCTTAAATCGGAAATCATTTTAAATCGTTTTACTGAAAGCATCTACAAGCGATAATTCAGCATTGACAGATATTATTGTGTTAACACGCAATCGATGCCCCTTTCTCCGCAAAAAAAAAGTAAGTAGAGAGTGTCCAATGATTTGTTTTACTTAGTTTTTCATAGTATCGCCTATTATGCTGTTTTTGCAAATATTCCTTTAGTTTGTGTTTTGTTTTCTGCACACTGGTGTATCGTTTATTTTCTTCTGCTTCTTTTTATCTCGACCGACGTAATTTTTCCTTTTTCGAACTCATTATCAATTATTTTTGGCGAAATAAAATAAAATACACCAAATACCAACCGAACACACTATTGTCTACCAAAAGACCTTGCACTTGGCGAAACAAAATAAGATACAGCACACACCACCCGAACACACTGACTGCCTACCAGAAGAGCTTGTAACTTGATGAAATAAAATAAAATACATCGGCAACCGCCCGAAAGCACACTATCTACCAGTTGGCCTTATCACTTTGCGAAACAAAATAAGGCACAGCAAACACCAACCGAACACACTGACTGTCTACCAGAAGACCTTGCTACTTGATAAAATAAAATAAAATATATCGAACACTACCCGAATGTACTAACTATCTACCAGATGACCTTGCCCCATGGTGAAAAGAAATAAGATACAGCAAACACCAACCGAACACACTGACTGTCTACCAGAAGACCTTCCTACTTGACCAAATAAAATAAAATACATCGATCACTACCCGAACGCACTGACTATCTACCAGATGACCTTGTCATATGGTGAAAGGAAATAAGATACAGCAAACACCACTCGCATACACTGACTGTCTACCAGAAGACCTTGCTACTTGACCAAATAAAATAAAATACATCGATCAATACCCGAACGCACTGACTATCTACCAGATGACCTTGTCATATGGTGAAAGGAAATAAGATACAGCAAACACCACTCGAATACACTGACTGTCTACCAGAAGACCTTGCTACTTGATAAAATAAAATAAAATATATCGAGCACTACCCGAATGTACTAACTATCTACCAGATGACCTTGCCCCATGGTGAAAGGAAATAAGATACAGCAAACACCAACCGAACACACTGACTGTCTACCAGAAGACCTTCCTACTTGACCAAATAAAATAAAATACATCGATCACTACCCGAACGCACTGACTATCGCACCCGAACACAGGGCTACCGGATGACCTTGCCACTTGGTGAAATAAGGTAAGATGCATCACACCACCCGAACACACTGACTGTCTATGTCACACTATCTACCACACGAGCTTGCCGTTCAGTCGCGGATGCGCATGCGCATGGAGCTTTGACGTCACCAAAATTTGGATATTTTGGACGCGTTACTATGCGTATCAAGGTTTATCCAATTAGTTTTTAAATTTTTGTGTTTGCTATTGTCCTCTTTCATCTATCTAATGGTATATTTAGATTGCTTGTAACATTTGTATTTTCGAAGGTAAAGCATTCGCGCTCACATAAAACAGACTGTTAAATTTTGTTTTCCCATCATTTAGGATTTCCATGGCAACCTAAATCATTTTCGTTTTCTTGATCGTGCTGCCGCAATAGCGCTTATAATTAGGTACGGAACATTCCGCCACACATTGCAATGGTTATATTCAATTAAAAAATCATGCAGATATTTCAAGCGTAAATAGAAAATAAATAAAACATAACAATAATAATAAATCACATATAAAGGAGAAAACACTAAGATTAGTAAATGTAGGTAAAATGCAACATCTTAAATCGGAAATCATTTTAAATCGTTTTACTGAAAGCATCTACAAGCGATAATTCAACATTGACAGATATTATTGTGTTAACACGCAATCGATGCCCCTTTCTCCGCAAAAAAAAAGTAAGTAGAGAGTGTCCAATGATTTGTTTTACTTAGTTTTTCATAGTATCGCCTATTATGCTGTTTTTGCAAATATTCCTTTAGTTTGTGTTTTGTTTTCTGCACACTGGTGTATCGTTTATTTTCTTCTGCTTCTTTTTATCTCGACCGACGTAATTTTTCCTTTTTCGAACTCATTATCAATTATTTTTGGCGAAATAAAATAAAATACACCAAATACCAACCGAACACACTATTGTCTACCAAAAGACCTTGCACTTGGCGAAACAAAATAAGATACAGCACACACCACCCGAACACACTGACTGCCTACCAGAAGAGCTTGTAACTTGATGAAATAAAATAAAATACATCGGCAACCGCCCGAAAGCACACTATCTACCAGTTGGCCTTATCACTTTGCGAAACAAAATAAGGCACAGCAAACACCAACCGAACACACTGACTGTCTACCAGAAGACCTTGCTACTTGATAAAATAAAATAAAATATATCGAACACTACCCGAATGTACTAACTATCTACCAGATGACCTTTCCCCATGGTGAAAGGAAAAAAGATACAGCAAACACCAAACGAACACACTGACTGTCTACCAGAAGACCTTGCTACTTGACCAAATAAAATAAAATACATCGATCATTACCCGAACGCACTGACTATCTACCAGATGACCTTGTCATATGGTAAAAGGAAATAAGATACAGCAAACACCACTCGAATACACTGACTGTCTACCAGAAGACCTTGCTACTTGATAAAATAAAATAAAATATATCGAACACTACCCGAATGTACTAACTATCTACCAGATGACCTTGCCCCATGGTGAAAAGAAATAAGATACAGCAAACACCAACCGAACACACTGACTGTCTACCAGAAGACCTTCCTACTTGACCAAATAAAATAAAATACATCGATCACTACCCGAACGCACTGACTATCTACCAGATGACCTTGTCATATGGTGAAAGGAAATAAGATACAGCAAACACCACTCGAATACACTGACTGTCTACCAGAAGACCTTGCTACTTGATAAAATAAAATAAAATATATCGAACACTACCCGAATGTACTATATCTACCAGATGACCTTGCCCCATGGTGAAAGGAAATAAGATACAGCAAACACCAACCGAACACACTGACTGTCTACCAGAAGACCTTGCTACTTGATAAAATAAAATAAAATATATCGAACACTACCCGAATGAACTAACTATCTACCAGATGACCTTGCCCCATGGTGAAAGGAAATAAGATACAGCAAACACCAACCGAACACACTGACTGTCTACCAGAAGACCTTCCTACTTGACCAAATAAAATAAAATACATCGATCACTACCCGAACGCACTGACTATCGCACCCGAACACAGGGCTACCGGATGACCTTGCCACTTGGTGAAATAAGGTAAGATGCATCACACCACCCGAACACACTGACTGTCTATGTCACACTATCTACCACACGAGCTTGCCGTTCAGTCGCGGATGCGCATGCGCATGGAGCTTTGACGTCACCAAAATTTGGATATTTTGGACGCGTTACTATGCGTATCAAGGTTTATCCAATTAGTTTTTAAATTTTTGTGTTTGCTATTGTCCTCTTTCATCTATCTAATGGTATATATAGATTGCTTGTAACATTTGTATTTTCGAATGTAAAGCATTCGCGCTCACATAAAACAGACTATTAAATTTTGTTTTCCCATCACCATTATGGAAGAATGTAATCCTACATTAAAACAAAACTAGTGACAGACATAAATTTTGGACCCCTCTTAGAATCTTCTTGAAGAATCTTTCTTTGATTGGGATATAGGCATCAAAATATCATACATTGTTTCCGAATAAGGAACATACAAAATTATCCCTGCGTCAGTTTAAAATTAACACTGTCAATGCATTTCAATAGATCATTTGTTCAAATTTTTATTAGCTAAAAGGCTCTTATTGTACTAGAGTAATATAATTAACTAGTCTTAACTATATCGTGTGTACAACGATTTCTGCAACATAAATTAAAGCAACAAAGGAAAGAAAATAAAACATAAAACCAAATATGCAAAGTGAAATGTGCAAAGACTTTTGGACGTTAAGAATTATAATTAAAATTATAGTAAATCTCTGCCGAGAGCTGATTTGCGGAACGCGATTTGTTTTATAAGTCAGTTGTTTGCATTTGATTTGTCCAACCTTAGAATTTTATTCATACACGGTTCAGCGTTCGTTCATTCATCAACACTCAATGCTTGCTGACATCAGCTCTGGCCAGAATTTATTAATAATTTTTAAAGATTTCAACTGACTAAAAAAAAAAATAAAAAATCTGAAAGCTTTCAAATTTTGAATTACGTCCAAAAAGGCCTTTTTTAACGTTTTCTGTGTTATCTTTATTTATTAAATATCCTATTCTTTGCGCTTAAAAGATAAAGTTCAATTCAACAGCAATATTGCAAAATAATTTTTAAATGAGCATATCTTTAGAATTTCCGATGCACATTCTCGCGCGCTGGAGATAAAAATGTTTCATTTCTCGCTTTGAAATCGCTGAATTTGTTAATTACAAATTCGTTAAAATTTTACGAAATATGAAATGGATAATAAAACAAATTTCAAATTCCAAATTTGAGCTTCCTGATGCCCATATTTTGAGGAGGATTAGGTTATTCAAAATCTGATGACTCTCAGCACCGTTGTTTTATCGCAATGCGAGAAACATATATACATTTATGCTTATTAAATTTCTTTAAATATAACACAGGGCGATAATAATTTGTGGCAACAGTTTGAAAAGTGACACGGACATTTACAGTGAATCGAAGCAAAATGCTAAAACGAAATTAATAGCCCTTCTGACCCAACGCTGCTTTGGGCTAATAAAGCCAAAAAAATAATACAAATTAAAAAAAGACTTTCGTGGCAAAGGAGTTTTAGATATGAAAGAAGGAAAAGTCAAGGAATTAATCGAGAAAAAGACGAATGAAGAGCTAGACGATTTTATCGCACCATACGCATGAAAGCAGCAATAATGAAAAGAAGTTAAAACACCTGCTTTGAAGATGTTAAAAGAATTATTAAAAAAAAGGTACGGATTTTGTACCTTTTTTAATAATTCAGAAAGTACCTGATTTTGTAATGAAGATTGAACCAAACGAAGAAAGAAGATAACCCTTCATGAGAGACTTTGAAAAATTCTGCGCTTCTTACCGCGAAACTTTTAAACAGTTACTTTAAACTTTCAGACATTATTTATTATCTTAAGCTAAAATCATAGTCGTCTTTTACGTCCTCGCACGAAATAAAAGAATTATTATGATCGCGAAAAGTTTCGGGTATCATATTTCGACGTTAATATCAATTTTGATCTCTCCAGAATTCATTTGGACCATTTTGTTTTGTTCGATTTCTGTATGTACGGACAAAATAAAGGATATTTTTTTTCCAGAACGAATTGCAAAATCGATTTTAAAGGTTTTCATATGGGATATTTTATCCATGACGTCTGTACGTGTGTACGTACGTACATATGTACATATCTTGGATAACTCAACGATTAATCGTAGAACTTTGAAATCTTGCATATAAATTTGTATATTATAAACATCTAGCTGTGCGCGCCTTTTTTATTGCAATCCTATTGCAATTATACCCACCCCTCACCGGTCTCACTAAGCTGTTCTTTGCTTTAAAATAAACGACTGAATTATGTTGTTCTTATCTTCCGGTTACGTTCCGTTTTTATGCCTTTAGTTAATCTGCATGCAACTGCTGTAGAACTATCGACAATTTAAAAGTGAAGGTAAGCCAAAAAGAGGCAGAATTTGTTTACATATGAAATTCTTGGGTGAATAGCGAATTAAGCAGATGGTGCACCAACTTCAGGATCTTTCCGCCCAGTGAGGGGAAGTTAACTTCTAATTTGATTTGAATTGCAAAAATCTTTTAACTATTTTTAACTGTATTCAATGTTTTAGAGGTTTTTTTTTACAACTTTTAATGATGTTTTTAGTTTTCGTGTATTTTGCCTTGCCGCGAAATGAGAACTGAATTGATTGAATAAGAAATATGTCTCTAACGAAATTCGAGAAAATAAGTTTATATGAAGTACAACAGAAAAATGAATATAATTTAACAGGCTGTGTAAGGAAATCATGTTTTGTCCTTATCACATTTTTTAAAGAAAAAAATTGTATTACATAATTATTAAATAGTAATAAAAACCCTTTCAATTCGCATTTTTTCGTTTTTCTCTTTTAATTACGTTAATATTTAGGTTTATTGAAACGTATCTGAATAATACTTAACACATTTTTCCCTAGAAAATTAACTTTGCGGCATTTTATTCTCTCGTACGCCCAATGTATTATTACGTAATTCCAGCGTTCGGCTAGGGATTACTGTATTGTGGAAGTTGTTCATTAGATAAAAATGTTCCAAGATGATTTCAATCAGAGAAAGCCTGAATACGTAACAGAGAGTCCCCAACAATTAAAAATTAATACTTTTAGAGTTAGAATCGAATTAGAGTCCCGTTAGAATTCCTCTAAAACTGAATAAATGTTTTATTTTTCCTAATCTAACTGTTAAGTACTTGAAATAACTGGCAACAAATGTCACAAGTTCTCGAATAATTTACTAAATATGCCTTAGAGTTCATAGTAGAAGAAACATTAATTTTACTAATAAAATGAAATCAGTGAGAAGTGAAATTTCAGATTTCCCGGACAGTTTTGTATTTGATGCAAAAAAATAATGAGATGACAACTTGAATGCTAATTTCAATTTCTAACAAAAATATGTTATTTCTAAAGGTAAAAATTAATTTTTAAACCTTTGCTAATAATAAGGGGGAAATATCTAGATAAAGTTCATAAGTTTGTAAGATCCTCTGGTCTGTCTTCTATTGTAACAGCTGAAATACGTGTCTTAAGTTCAAAAGTGAACTGAATAGCAGGATCAAAAGGAACTGAATAGCAGGATGATTCATTTCAATTATTTTAAATCTAAATATGTTGTTTTGCTGCTTTTAAAATTTTTGTGAGTTTGCCGTTGAATTGTATATGACATAAAGGCGAAGAAAGCGATGCAGAACAACAAAATTAAAAAGGCAAAAAGTAATGAGTTAGTAGTAGCGAGTGCAACAGCAGACGAGTAGACTTCTAGCTCAGCAGGAGCGTAAAAAAGACTTAACAAATCCTTTTGAGCGGCCATTAAACTCTAAAATCTTTCAGAATTTTTTATTATTTAAATTTCTGTAAATCACAGTTTGTTTCTAAAATAATGACATTTTCAAACGGAAAAGTAGCAACAAAGCATGTACAAATGCCGGATTTACTTTACTTGCTCCCTCCCCTCTTCTCTCACTAACTTTAAAGCTTAAAGCTTGAAATGAAAGACTACGATATGTATGTGGAAGGAGTAGAAGTAGTTTTATAATTTAAACGCATATATGAGATTGATGTAGACTGCTAAAAAAAAAGCACAGTCCTATATCTCCTGTTCTACTGGACTGAGTGACAAAGATAGAGTTTTTCATGCCTCGAAAAAGCGACTACTCATTAGATTTATATATAGCATTGTTCTAATACAGGTATTTTGCCACAACACCGGACATTTTTTGGCATGACAATTTTTTTCTGTATTTCGATTCTACGACTAAAATTATGCCAAACTGCCGAATTTTGTAAAAATCGGAGGAGCAGTTTTTAAAAAAATTAGCTCTCAAAATTTAGTTTCACAATTTTGATTGAATCTTATATATATTTTTTAAAATATCCTTTTTTATTAAACTTATTTGATCGTTCCTTCCACATTTCCAAATTTACGTTCATTCCAAATAAAATTTGCCAATTTTTTATGACTGACTTTTGAAATTTGTATTTTTAAATAACATTTATAAATTTTTCCAAAACAAATTTTGAATTATAACTTAAAAAATTTTTACCATCATCTCAAATGCATTTCTAAGCCTACCTGCAAGAATTAGAGTCTTTATTCAAAATTTTCTAAGATAAACTTAAATTTACATCTTGGCGCGTATTGAAATTTGGCATATTTTTTATAAGCGATAATAACGCAAAATGTGGTGCACGCACTTTGTTAAAACTATTTGAAAGTATGAACGATGAATTTTTTTCGCTTTTGTACATTGAAAAAAAAAGGAAAATAATATAGGTTGCTATAAGTTAAGAAGTTCACCAAGTGAATTATTCTCTTGGCGAGCACCGAAAAAATACGTCAAGATAAATTTTTGAATTTCTCCGTATATTTCGCACCAAGTTTTACAAAATTTAAAATCTACGCATAATTTGAGTCGTTCAGAATAAGTCCGATTTTGTGTCAAAATACCTATGTTAGAACAATGCTATATATAAATCTAATACATGTCCTAAGTCGCGATTTCGAGACATAAAAATTACTATCTGATTTTCGTCAATCGGCCCAATAGGACGGGAGATATAGAACTGTCCCTCTATTTTTTTTGGTGGGGGAGCAGCGTAGTCTCCTAGCCTTACAAATGCCTCGTGAAATTTAAGCACGAGAGATGATATATTTTATAAGATGTGACCATTCTCTTTGTTTCTTTGCAGCCATAGAGGGAGGAGGATGAATGACCTCGGGTAGAATTTTAGATGTTTGAATGAAAGGTCTTTCAACCCATTTCAGACGGCGCGCCTTTGTTTAGGACGTTCCCTCGGGATGGAGGAGAGTCGAAAGAGGTGCTCCCACAGGACGGAAGGTTTTGCATTACTAAGCCTAACTTTAGGAAAATAATCATTAAAAGAATGTTTTTGTCGTAGCGTCATAATTTTTGGTATCATTTTAGATTATTACTTAAGCTATAATTTAAAATTAGCATTTAATTGTCTTTTTCCTTACTTTACAAGAAAAACATTAAAAAAAAAACTCACTAGAAATATCATTTTAGGAAATTAATCATCACTCTAATCCATGCCACTAATTGGCTCATTTACTATGCGAGTATATATTTCCTCGGATAAATAACGCTTTCTCGCTATAATAAATTGGCGTCAAGGGTTTCCAAAATAAAAGGGGAAGAACAAGAAAAATATCCGAAAGCGACGCTAAGTGTAACAGGACTTCACACAGTCACCCTAAAAGACTCTGCAAAGAAAAGAAAAAGGAATAAAAAAAGGATTCGCAGGAATATCAGAAACGCAAATGTTTTTATCAGGTGGCGAGTTAAAGTGACGGTTCCCTGTTTGTTAATATTGTGCTTTCCTTCTCTCTCTCCGAGTGAATCATGTTTCTCTCATTTCGAGTAGAAGGTCAAATTCACATGTATCTCAAATGCTATGGACATGCAATTCCCTCTTGTGTCAAAACCTACAGTTTTTAAAACGTTAAAAGACACTGGCACAAATATGTGACGGCCGGGGGTGAACAAGAAAAAAGTTTTGGCACGCCAGCAAAATGAGCAACCCAGGAAATGAGCGCGTTTCTTGCTGGAACGTATGCATAACATTCAGCAAGAAAGGGATAAATGCACGCGTAAATACCTCCGTGTGCCCTCAAGGGAATTAAACACTACAAGCAGAGCAATGACATACTTTCTTCTGATATCCAAGTTACCAGTGACTTCTAGAATAAGCAATCTTTATAAACTCAGTCGTAATGCATAAAACTTTGCTAAAATCCTAATTCAGTTTTCTATTCAGTCAAAGTCTTGATAGGGTCTCTTTAATATCCACTAGTCACAAACACCCATCTTCCAAAATAACTTTATAAATACCGTTACAAATTTTAATAATTCCATAGAGATTTTTGGCTGGGCTTAGCGATATTAGAATGTTCCACTAATTGAGTACAAATGCTGATAGTCATATAACAGGCGGTACAGCAACTCAGCTAGTGGTAAATAAGTAGTCTGAGAAAAGCCAAAACTGATCATTCTTCTTCATTGATCATTTCCTAATTCCAGATTAAAAATCAAACGCCTAAACCAAACGTTTTTATTTTCTAAAACTGGTAAGCAATAAGTAATACAAAGGAAGAAATGCACTAGTAAATACAGAAATTAAAAAAGCTGATGTGTACACCATATGACTTCCTTGTAAAAAATAATTAAATTATACGCATTTTTCCTGCATTTCATTTAAACTTATTTCCTCGAATTTCATTAGAGATATGTTCCTCATTCAATTATTTCAGTTCTTACTTCGCGGGAAAGCAAAAATACATAAAAACTTAAAATATTTTCATTAAAAATTGAAAGCTATATAGAAACATATAAAACAGCAAATACAGTTAAAACAATCAAAAAACAAATTTCTACAATTAAAACTGCAGTTTCCACGCAAAAAAAGCCATTCGGTGAGCAGGTAAAAAGGCAGAGTTTTCGGTGCACAAGACAAAAAGATTTCTTTTGCTTCCGCTCGGCAAAAAGGGAATGAATGTGCAGAAAAAATTATTTCACTATTCTGCTAAATTTAAATTGTAAACAAATATGGCTGTGTGTTAAAAACAAATTAGGCTTAGCCGCACTTAAACAAAATTTAAATTGCTTATAATTCTACCACTATCGCATGAAGATTAACTTGTAGAGACATTAGGTTATTACGAAGTAAGGGAGGTGAAAAATAAGCAACGCCTTCGCCGGGAATCGAACCACGGACCTCTCGGTTACGCATCGAGCATGCAGACCACTACACCCCGAAGGCATGCGAAGAAGGCGGGAGAAATACCTTATATACTCCCCCTTTTAAAGGGCGACTGGTGTTTTGGGGACCCAATCGCGGTGGTGGAGAATCATCATCCACAGGGGCACTACAGAGTCATTAGGATTTTTGGAAGCAGGAGAGATTGAAAAATAAGCAACGCCTTCGCCGGGAATCGAACCACGGACCTCTCGGTTACGCGTCGAGCATGCAGACCACTACACCACGAAGGCATGCGAAGAAGGAGGGAGAAATAACTTATAAACTAAAGGTATAAAAACCTTAACCGGAAGATGAGAACAACATAGTTCAATCATTTTTGAAACAAAAATTGACCAATATATAAGAATACAAAAAAAAAAGCTGAGCTCAATGAGCCGAGTAACAGAGTGAATATATATATATATAATTTTGGTGCTGTCCATTGCAACCCCAAAAAAGAAGCGCAGATTTACATGTTATAGCAGTCCTATATAGAAAATTTCAACGTTCTGGGGCTGGTCGTTTTTGAGTTATGCGAGATACATACATACAAACGTACGTACGTAGAGACACCACGAAAAAGTCTTTTCTGAATCCATCTTAAATCACTTTTATAATTCATTCGGGGAAAAGGAGTCCTTTATTCTGTCCTTAAGTACAGATGTCACTCAAAAACATTCTTAAATTGCATTCGATAGCGGTCAAAATAAATATTTTCGTTATAATATGGTACCCGGAATTTCTCGTGATTACAATACTTCCTTTACTTCGTACAAAGAAGTAAAAAAAGCTGTTGTTTTCAAACAACTAAATGCAGTTCATTAATTTGATTACCACTTCATGCATTTCAAAGACTAAAACGGTAATGTTGTATAATGTTATAAGGTACACTCAAGAGCCAAAACATTATGACCACCTGTCAATAACGAGTTGGGCCACCTTTGGCGCGCAACACAGCTTCAACCCGCCTTGGCATGGATGCCACAAGTCCTTGATAGATGGCCGGAGACAGATTGTACCAGATATTGTAGCAACGGTCATGCAAATCCGAGATATTGCGAATTGGGGGTCTTTGACCTCTGAGCTGCCGTCCCATGACATCCCAAATATGTTCTATCGGATTGAGATCCGGTGAGTTAGGCGGCCAGGACATTAACTGGAAATCAGCATCATGTTCCTGGAACCACTCCAACACAATTGTAGCCTTGTGACACGGGGCGTTGTCCTGTTGGAACATTCCATTTCCAGCTGGAAAAACAGAGGCCATGTAAGGGTGCAACTGGTCCGCAATGATGTTCAGATACCCTGTAGCATTCATGGTCTGCTCTACCACAACCACGGGTCCCAGAGACGCCCAAGAGAACGTCCCCCAGAGCATAATACCTCCACCACCGGCCTGTGTATGACCTACTGTGCATTGAGGGAGCAAATGTTCGCCTGGAAGACGGCGTATCCTGACACGGCCATCGGTGTGATGAATGACAAACCGTGATTCATCTGACCAGGCAACTCTCTCCCACTGATCCATGGACCAGTCGCGATGTTCCCGGGCCCAGCGCAGGCGCAGTTGGCGATGACGCTTGGTCAGTAAAGGCACACGAGTGGGACGTTTGCTGCGTAGCCCCATATCCAACAGTGTCCGCTGAACAGTGTGCTCCGATACGTTTCTACTTGACTCTGCATTGTATTCGGCTGTCAGCTGAGCCACTGTCTGGCTCCGGTTTTGCTTCACCATGCGAGACAGTCTCCGACGACCTTTCTCTTTGATAGCGTGTGGACGTCCAACACCATGTCGTCTACTGTTGGTTTCACCGTCATTCATCCACTTTTCATACGTACTAACAACTGTAGATCGCGAACAACCCACGAGTCGTGCAGTTTCGGAAATACTTGTTCCGAGCCTTCGAGCCATTACAATCTGCCCTCTATCAAAGTCGCTTAGATCAGCAGCCTTTCCCATCGCACACAGAAGTAAGTGAAAGAATGATGCTTCAGACTCTCCAGCAGCAGTTAAATACCACTTCCACCTGATCACGTGCCTTCCACGTCATCCATTCGCGTTCATCGCAAAATGTAGAGCTGGTCATAATGTTTTGGCTCTTGAGTGTATTTCTCCTGCCATTTTGGCATGTTTTTGTGGTGTAGTGGTCAGCGTGATCGACGCGATTTCGAGAGGTCCGTTATTCGAGTCCCGGCGACAGCATTGTTTATTTTTCACATCTCCTGCTTCTGAATAAATTCTAATGATTCTACATTGTAACCAAATGCGAGTATTTTAATATATATGTATTCCTTTGATACCCGTAATTCTGTTTATTCTTGTAATTTAATCTCTTAAATTCTTTTACTGACTTTTTTCCTCTTCTTAACATTTATAAAACTTTTAATAACTCTATTTCAAGGTTATCATTCGCTGGATGCTTTTTTTGCTTGCATTATTACTTCAGTGAATTCTTTACTGTTCTGTTAAAAAATGTCTTTCTTCCAACTTTTCTTACATTCTTTGGTGTTTCTTAATAGCTTGCTCTTACTCAAGAACCTAATTATTTAACAGCTGTTGCTACTGATAGAAATTCTTTTCCTCATGTTATTGATAAAACCATCAAATTCTTTTTTCTTACAAATATAGAAGAAATACTTCTATTAAAAATGGCTCTGACATCCTTATGGTGTGCATGTTGCGGCTCGGTGAATATTCTTCAAAGACATGACTCCACTTCGCTAAAACCCAACTTTATTAACCCACCTATTCATTAGCATAACTATAAGTTAACACAACTATATTAAAACAGAAACTTCTACATAAACATTCGAACATCCTTGTACTCGAGCTAAGGGCAATGAGAGTTCGCAAGTCGCGCTGGCATTTATTACGCAACCAACGTGATGTCGTCTGGCGGCGCGCGCAGTTGAACATAACACTGCCACAACCTTGCCGTCTTTTCTTTATTTTCCCATCTGTCATCTGCATTCACAGTCATAAACTTCTTTATTATGGTAAATTTGAAATTACTTTCTCTTTCATTAATAAAATATACAGCAGTATTTTAATTCTAAAAAATTGTGCTATCTCGGAATATTCGCATCGGTCTTCTGTAGCGCAGCACAGTATAGCATGTTGGTGAATTTAAGAATTTTGACACTCCGTCTTCAAAAGAGCAGTTCTTAAACAAAAATGCAGAAATTGGTAAATTTTGTATCACTAACCGGATCATCTCTCAACCAATATTCGGATATTCTTATTTTTAAACTACGCCAGAATTTCTAGACGCGCAACATTAACCAAAATACGTCAACATTCCTTAACGGTTTTAGTGCTGTTTCTTATACAGTAAAACGTTTTTACCTGTCTCAGATCCTTGTTCATTTCTTTGCAATTGATATAATAAACAAAATGGCATTATGCGGGTTTTTTAGCCTAAACGGCGTTAGTCCAGAAAGGTTATTAATTTCGTTTTGGCATTTTACCTCAACTATAAACAGAGTTTCACTTTTCAAATGGTTGCCACCGAATGTTAAACCCCTGCATTATAAAATTTTGAATAAAGTAATCCTCCACTCGAATGTGGGCATCTGGAAGCCTCAATTTGTAATTTGTTGTATTATCTATCTACTTCATATTTTGTAAAACTTTAACGAATTTTTGATTAACAAACTCATTGATTTGAAAGCGAGCAATGGCTACACTGTACTGAAAAAAAAGCACTTTTATCTCCTGCGCGCGAGACTGTGTATCAGAAATTCTTAAGATGCGCTCTTTTAAAATTATTTTGTGATGATTCTGCTGAATTTGAATTTTATGTTTCAAGTGGGAAGAAGATGATATGTAATAAATAAAGGTAACACACAAAGCGTTAGAAATACGGCTCCTTAGGAGTAATATAAAATCTAAAAATTTGAAAGTTTTTTCGTTTTTATTATTTTATTTTTTTATTGCGGTTAAATGAATGAAAACAAGTATACTGAATTGTTTTATCCTGACAAAGAAGTCTTGCCTCTTAAATACAACTTAAACTTTTCACTTGAAACTCCGAACTAATTCTTAAGTTTTTCCTATTTTTATAACTGACGACTTTCTCAGGCATATTTTAACTAAGCCGTAGTTAAAAAAATAATTGATCAAGGAGAACATTCATACATTAATTCTTCTATTGCTTTAAAACTAATTTCTTTCTCTGTAAACAAAAGAAATATTTCAGCGTACAACGCCTCTCTAATATATATTTTATACAAATTAAACGACCTGGTTCAAAACATTTATACGTTTTGGCACATCTTATTTTAAGAAAATGAATTTTAACATCAATTTTATTAACTTATTTTGCGTCATTTTAAACTTTCAATTCATGTGAAAGAAGTATTTGTTTAAATAAAAATAATACATTATTTTGTAATGGATGTTTACATTAGCGTATTTCCCGTATGCAAGGAATAAATATCAGAAAATCTACTAATGATATCCTGGAATATTTTAGTCAAAAATTTCACAGTATTAGAGACGAGGAGAAAAACATTAAGAAACGACCATCTATTGGAGTTTTGTGCAGGTGGTCGTCTTAGAGAGTTGATGATTAATTTTGATATTGATTTACGTTCTCAAAAATACTGATACATTTCAGAGGTAGCAGTCTAATAGAGGTGGTTACCAGTAGAAGTTTCTGTGCATAGGTTGTAAGGTTTTAGTTAAACTAACAAAGTTTTATTTTAATTTAAATCTTTCTATGTCTTCTCTGTTTCAACTTCCCGTCAGAAGAAGCGCGCGTTTTCAGCGTATGCTAATTTGAAGTAGAGACAAGTACTATTTAAACCAGAGCCAAGTAACACCTCTCAGTGTGAGAGAGCTTTTAGTCTCAGATCACGGTCATTCTGTTCTACGTTTGCCTGACCAGCTAGCAGATAATTTATAAGCCATAGTGCTTACTACGTGATTGCTTATTGAAATAAATTGAAGTGCGCTAGTATTAGTATTTCTTTCTACGCACCATTTAGTTAGAGGCCAACTCCGCGATTTAGCTCTGTGAGCAAGGTTTAATTAAATTTCTATTTAGCTTAGTTTAAATTTATCTGATTGTTCATTTAGACCCAAGTGTGGTCCTTTTACTTTCTCTATCCCTCCCGAGTTGGGAAGTGTGTAAATAACATTGATTTTATAAAATAGGATTTTAAACCCCTTTCAAGTTCAGTTATTCTTCAGCACAGTATCTACACCATAGCTGATTTCAGCTCCCTGTTCCAGATCAGGACTGTTCTGATTTCAGCTCCCTGTTCCAGATCAGATTTAAAGAGTTACTTCAATGTTTGCCAAACACATGCACAGAACACTCAGTCCTGACAAGGTCAGCACTGAGAGCAATTGCTTTTAAACAATAAAAGCACCTATATGTACTTAGTGGAAAAAACTCTCTTTCTATTTGCATTACATTAGTCTTCTATCACAACTGATTGTTGACATATAAGCTGCAGAAGGTTTACGACGGATATTTCGGAACAATGATACAGAGGGTGTTCACAAATTGTTTTAACGATTTTGCAAAGATATATATATATATATATATAAACAAACTTTAGAATTTTATTTTGTAATATGTTCAGTATGAAAGCCCTTTTATTGAGCTATCATATTACATCTTGATTTCCAAGATAAATGTCATTTCTTAAAACATCAAGGTTGATTTTATTCCACTCCTTCTTGACATTCTTCTAGAGTCCGTCTAATGCGTTGGAATGCTGCTCATAAAGAGCTTGTTTTAAAAGTACAAATGCACAGGAATCCATAGAAGACATATCAGGGGACTTGGATGGAATGCCTTTAAAAGGAATAACTTAAACACTGGTTTCATTTCTCACTTTTTCAAGAAATAGACCAGTATATTTAAAGGTCTGGTTTGGAGCCTTATACTGATGGAACTTAACAACATAGTGAAGATTGTTTGGAAGATAAAGAGATGGAATTTCTCCTTTACAAATAGGTGTAAGAATATTTCTAATAGCAATCAGAATTAATTTCGACATTTTTTTCTACTTTCCTTATTTTAAGTTTTCCGTTGTAAGAGAATCCACTAATAACCATAAAAACTTTAGATAAACTTTCCTTGTTTTCTGTGTACCAATATATTAAGTCGTTTTATCCTTTTTTCTATAGTAAATCGATCTTTTTCTATTGCACACAGATACGTATATCCAAGTATCATCAATTGTAAATATATATTTCCATTTTTCACCTGCCAAATCATTTTTATATAGCGATCTGCATATAGTCTTCTGCTGAGAAACACGTTCTGACGTTAGGTGATGAACATAATTTTTTTTTCTATTTTGATTAGCTTTAAATCAGATTCTATAATTTTTTACACACTTCCTACTGACATATTTAAAGATTTTGCAATAGTTACTTAGACGGCTGGAGTTGCTTTTAAAACAGGAGATGCGACTTCAGTTTTAATAAGAGCTGTACATACCTTTGTTGGGTATGCAATTTTTGCCTTTTCCCTATTGAGTTGTAAACCGGTAAGACGTTTCTTTCCTTTCATATTAATCATGTTGCTTGTTTTACGTGTAGATGTATTAAAACAATGCTTTTCACATGCTTTTTTATTCCTTGTACGAAGTAAAAAGGAAGTATTGTAATCACGAAAAATTTCGTGTGTCACATTTCAACGAAAATATTCATTTTGGATATCCATTTTAACGATGTTTTTGAGTGACATCCGTACGTAAAGACAGAATAAACTACTTTCCTCCAAAACAATTATAAAACTGATTTAAAATGGATTCTGAAGAAATTTTTTCGTGACATCTGTGTGTACGTACGAACGTTCGTACTTATGTACGTATGTAGGTATGTATCTCGCATAACTCAAAAACGAGTAGCCTCAGAACGTTTGAATTTTGTATATAGGACACCTTTTTCCCCAAAAAAATATAAAGATTTAAAATGACTTTAAAGAGATTTTTTTTCATGGCGTCTGTGCATACGAACCTACGTATGTATCTCGCATAACTCAAAAACGAGTAGCTCAGAATGTTGAAATTTTGTATATAGGACTGCTATAACATGTAGATGTACACCTCCTATTTGGGTTGCAATCGGCCGCACCAAAAACATATTAATATATGTATGTATATATATCCGCACTGTTACTCGGCTCAGTGATCTCAGTTTCTTTATTCTTACATGTTTGTAAATTGTGCATTTTTTGCTTTAAAATTTGTTGAATTATGTCGTTCTGATCTTCCGGTTAAGGGTTTTATTCCTTTAGTAAATCTGCATTCAATACTTGTAGGTTTATCAACAATTTAAAAGTTATTTAAGTGCGGCTAAGCCTAATTATTAGTACCATAGCAGCCATCTTGTTTACATTTGAAACTTAGGCGAATAGTGAATTTGTTGCCAATCTAGACAAATTAAGCTCCACAACAACACAGTAACGAATTCTTTTCTTATTGCGAATTAGATCATGCTTAACCCATTCCGAAATTTATTCAAGAAAGTGAGTGCTTAAGATTTACTTCGTATTTTTTAATACAAATATTTTGAGTTTTTATATATTTTTGCCTTGTCGAGAAGTGAGAACTGAATAATTGAATGAGAAATATATTGAATCGTCTGTGCAAAACTGTTTCTTTTTTTTTTTTTTTTTTTTTTTTTTTTTTTTAATTATAGCATTTCAATAGAACAAGTGGCAACGATTAGGTAAATCTTCAGATGATGTGCATAGTTTTTGTGCATTCTGAGTTATAAAATTAATAAGATGTAACGCTGTTAAGTGAACCTAGCGCAGAGAGTCGCTATGGTAAACAAATATAGTGAATTTTAAAGAGTACATTTATTCTGTTGTGGTTTACGCGTTATGGACGACGTAGATTTAATTCAATCAGATAAGTTTAAATGAAATGCAAGAAAATATGCGTATAACTTAATATTCCGTGAAAGGAATCATATGGCGTATACATCAGATTTTTTTAATAATTGAATAATGGTATTTCTCTTTGGACAGCGCAAGCATTAGATCTGTTGTTTATTTTTCAGCAACATTTTAAAGAAAAGAACATTTTTAATGTTACAGACGATAATTAAACCATATTCCAGTTGGATGCCAGTCACGTTTACATTTTAAAATTAATATTTAAATTCATGGAGAAAATCAAAATCGTTACAAAAATGAGTGAACACCCTTTGTATTTCTTTATTTAAATGTGAATGCTTACATATTTCATAAATATAAAACTTATCTGAGGTCTCTTTATTACGCTTAATTACATTTAATTTATTTTCAGCTTGTTAAATTGTATGTTTTCCCTACTAGTTCTCGAAATCTTTATCAAACTGAAATTAATAACATCAAAATGATTTAAGCTTTTGTAATGTACAAGCTGAAATTTATTTCAACAGTCTTCATGACATTTCTGCTATAACAAGAATTTTGTGAGAATATTTTCAGAGGAATAATGTGGACATAATAAGCATAAAAGTTTTTAATAATATGTTATGTGGACAGAAAGATATTCATTTCATAATGTATATATTGATTCTTGCGATGTTCTACGGATGAGAAATTTTTCAAGTTTTCAGAAAATAACCTTTTCGAATAAAAGCCATGCAGAATTTATCATCGCTGGCTGTATTCTCAATCACAGTGAGAGAAGCGGCTCTGAATGTTTCCTTTTCTTGGAGGCAGATGAAAGAAAATCTCATTTCCCGTCGCGCCACACCTAAAGAAAATAAAGATGTCTCGACAAAACTGGGAGGGTTTTTGGTCTTCAGAGCATAATGCTGTGACACCTGAATAGCTTAACCATTTCCCCATAATCTAATTTTCGGTTCAATATTGAAATTTTATTATATTTTAATGTCTGCTTATAAGAAATCAAAATATAAATTCTGTTTATAAAGTATGTAAGCATGCGTGTTGAATCTTCATTTACTTTTGAGAACACTCTTTAAATTTTTGCCTTTTTTGAGATTAAATACAAAATGACAGATACTAAAACGTTCAGTGACAACAGTGCGGTAAATTCAAACTGCTTTATGAAAAGCATAACAGTGAAAGTTGATAATATGAAATTACCCATTCACTTATCTGTCTTTAACTCTTTTATATATAAGCATTTTTGGAAAGAATCATTGACTAAGTAATGAATTATTTTGTTTTACCTGGTAAGTTTTCTAAGTAAATTTAGCTTCATTCCAAATGAAATTTACCCCTTTTTTGTGATTTATTTTTTTAATTTTATTTTTAAATAATTCTTAAAATTTTTATTAAAAAAACTTTAGAATTATGACCTATAAAATTTTTACAATCATCTTAAAGTAAATGTACTTTTAAGTATGCCACCAAAAAATTACAGTTTTTTATCCAAAATTGCCTAAGATATACGTCAATTTACATAGTGGCTCGTTTTGAAGTTTGGCATATTTTTAATACGTGACAAAATGCCAAATGTGGTTTACGCACTTTGTTAAAATTATTTCAAAGTAATGAACGATGACGTTTTTTCCGCTGTGTACAATTTAAAAAGGAAAGAAAAATAGGTTGCTATAAATTAAGGAGTTCGCCAAGTGAATTATTTCTCGCGCAAACTGAAAAAAGAATCCGCCAAGATAAATTTTTAAATTTCCTAATAAAATAAATCTGTCATCAAAAATTGCAAAACCCAAACGCTAGGCATAATTTGAGTCGTACACTTGAAATACATAAAACACATGGGATGTTATTTCAGAAAGGTTCGATTTTGTGTCTAAACATCTATGTTATAATAATGCTATATATAAATCCAATATATATCTTAAATCGCAGTTTCGAGGCATGGAAAACGCATGTTAATTTTAGACAATCGGTCCAGTAAAACGGGAGATACAGAACTGCAATTTTTGGGGGAGGGATGCAACCTGTACACTGCGAAAAAAAAATGAGGGAACAGTTCTATATCTCCCGTTCTACTGAGGCGATTGATGACATTCAAATTGCGTTTTTATGTCTCGAAAGCGCGACTTAGGATATGTATTAGATTTATATATAGCATTGCTCTGATAGAGGTATTTTGGCACAAAATCGGACTTTCTCTGAAATAACATACCAATATTTTTTCCATACTTCGATTCTATGACTCAAATTATGCCTAATTATTAGATTTTGTAAAATTTGGTGCGAAATTTAGATAGAAATGCAAAAATTTAACTTGCGCTTTTTTTTAGTTTGAGCCCAGAATAATTCATTTGGCGAACTTCTTAACATATGACAACCTATTTTTCTGTCCCTTATATTGCGAATGAGCGGAAAAAATTCACATCGTCCTTAACTTTTTGCATTGTGGATAAGCGAAATAACAGTTACATCGTTCTTATTTTCAAATAATAATAACAGAGTGCGTAAACCACATTTCCGCTGTTATCGCTTTCAACAAATACGCCAAATTTCAAAAAACGCCAATGTATAAATTCACGTATATCTTCGAAAATTTTTAATAAAAAGCTCTAATTTTTTGCAGGTATGCTTAGAAATGCATCTACTTTAAGATGATTGTAAACCTTTTATAGTTTATATTTCAAAATATTTTTTGAAAAATTTATGAACGTTATTTAAAAATACAAATTTAAAAAATAAATCATAAAAAATGGCTAAATTTTATTTGGAATGAACCTAAATTTCGAACTGTATAGGAAGGGATCAAATAAATATCATAAAAAAAGAGATGTTAATAAATACATACCAAATTGAATTATATTTAGGAGCTAAAATTTTGAGAGCTAATTTTTTAAAACCTACTCGTGCTATTTTTACAAAACTTGGCAGTTTGGCATAATTTGAGTCGTAGAATGGAAATATGGAAAAAATTGACATGTCATTTCAGAAAAAGTTCGATTTTGTGTCAACATACCTGTATTAGAACAATGCTATATATAAATCGAATACATATCCGAAGTCGTGCTTTCGAGACATGAAAAACGCAATTTGAATTTCGTCAAACGACCCAGTAGAACGGGAGATATAGAACTGTCCCATTTGTTTTTGTAGTGTACATAATTCACAATGAGATTACCTCATCGCATCATAAAACTTCACAACAGCAGTGTCATTAATTAAACCAAAGCGAATAAGATTCGAAGGATAAAGTTCGTGTGTAGTTTATTTGATTACAGCAATGAATCCGCGGTCTATCTGCCTTTGGGGTGGAATGCCTTCGTTTGAGGATATTCTAAGGAAAACTCGTTCGTATACACGTTACAAATGAGGAACGAAAACGCTCATGCAGCCAACCCGTTCACGGGAATTCGAGACTCTGACTGAACTACCAGTGTTCAGCTACTTTGCCGTTGAACTCCTTTGTCGCTAAAGGATGCTTGAAGGCCAAAGGAAACAGAATGATATGTTAAATGGCTTTTTTATTAAATGAAAGAATATCAAAATCGCTGAAACAACCTTGTATTTGGCGCACATTTACTAAAACACTCAATCGATTTCGAGGGCAGCTACAGGTCCCTCCTCATCAGGAGAACAAAATATCTAGAAAGGGAAAGCAATCTCAGTAACGGCTTTTTTATACCCTCGGGTAGAACCACGCGCAAGGAGGCAACGCCTTCTGCCAATAAATGAAAGAATATACCAAATGTCGATATTTGCAAGTTCACGATGTAAGCGATCTTAAGCAACAACAGACGAATTCACTGCTTTCTAAGGTTTCCTAAAAAAATTTTTGAAACTTCATTCAGCAGTTGTATCGTTGGATCTTCTCTCAAGAAATCATAATTGCTACGCATCGTCTCCAATGCAGGAAGTGAAAGAAAAACTAGATATGTATTTGAAAATACACTACTAAAGAGAAATAGAATTCAAGGCACCTGATCTTTAACTGATATTCAGTTTTACGCGTATTTATATAATGATGTTTGCTGTTTTGTGATGTTGAGAGTTTCTGCGTAGAGTGAAGCGTGGTTGCCTACGAAAGCGGCATACTTGGTGCAAGTGAAACACAAGTTTTGATTGGTGCTTTCCTTGAGCTCTGCAAAACAAATCAACAGGACATGTCAACTATGCCATGTGAGGAAAAACATGTGATGAATAACTGTTGACTAGTCTGATTGGTCTAAGCTGACGCATTATATCAGTAGAGTCGACATGCCAAATCACTTACGGCCACAGGTACTCTCCTGCATTCATATAAATGCTGTCGGGACATTCTGCTAGATTCCTACTCCTATTCTAATTCCCGAGATTTATATTACGTATCAGGATTCTATTCATCACATTGCTGCACCGCGCTAGAGAGAATCACAGCTACTAGCCCTGTCGATAACCAGGACAACACAGACACCGGAAAGGCACATCGGAAGGACACACAGACTTAATATATTTCCTGGCTTCTACGACCGAATTACACACTTCATACTCTTCGGCACGCCGCCCGCATGGTATAGTGGTTAGTGGAGCCGACTGCGATACCAAAGGACCTGGGTTCGAATCTCGAGGAAGAAATGGTTGCAAGTGTGCTTCCCGGCTACGGTGGCTGCTTATTAGGTTGTAGTACCTACTTGGTTATCTTCTAAGTGACAACTTAAGTACGTGTAGGAACCGCACAGGAGAAAGGTAAAAAGAACCCCTTATTAATTCTTTTAAATTCACAATGCGTCGACTTGACACTACGCCTCACTCGGGCAGTAACTGAAATAACAAGAAATAAACTAAAAATTTAAAGATACTAACAAGCAGTAAATTACTCTACAGGGCTCAGGTAATCGTGTTACCTAAAACCGCGTCGAAAATCTAGTGGCAGCAAAGAATAGTTTACGCCACTTTAACCAGCAATAAATGCAGAAACAGAAGCTCACGCTACAAAAGTACAGCGCTTGCTCAAACTCTCTAACTTTCCCTTCTAAAACTCGGTATTTAAATCTTTTCTCCTAAAGGTAGAATTTGTATTCCTTCATGTTCACTACCAAATTTAAACATTCCGGCATTGACAGTTAGGGGAATGAAGGCTTATAGGGAAGAACGCAAATTTAAATTTAACTGGTTATTAAAATTAAATATAAATCCCTACAACGTGTCTCCACAATAAAAAAGCCGTCACTTCTGGCCTCAATAGTAGCTTAGTTGAAGTCGGCTAGTGCCCGACATTAAAAAAAAATCCTCTTCAACACTGCGCGACCAGAAGAGGGAGAATACAAATTTTCCAACAGGTAAAAACAAAATATTGAAATAGAAAGTTCAAACTTATAGCGATATTAAAAGTTTAGAAAACAGAGTGTCAATTTTAACATCGACTGAAGTTAATTTCATGCAAAAATTAGTTAGTATATTCTACATTAGTTAAGTTTGCACCTGGATAGCCCGTTATTCTTTATATTATGTCCTATTTTTCAAGGTCTCAGTTTATCAAAATTATTGATTGATGTAACTCATTCAAGTTTTCCCATCCATCTTAAAAAAAACTCCATTTAGTGTTCTGCCTTAAGTCATAGTGTTATGCTATCATTATTTTCTAACTTTAGTAAAACCATCTGGCTACCACAATCTATTTGTGAAATGTTGGACGGATTTTAAGAAAATAGAATAATGTAAATTCCTTTATATTTTCACTTTCAGACGCACCTTATATATCTCGAGAAAATCCAGTCTACCTTCGATTTTAAGCTAGGCAAATTATCTTTCTTTTCTGCTGCTTAATTGTAGCTTGTTCGTTCATAACTAAATATTCTGAAACTGTTATTTCATTTTGATGCTATTTGTGGCTTTTATAAATGCTGAAATGGTATTATGAAATCTTCTTAGCAGATATGCGGCATAAAAGAAGACGCGTCAAAAATGAACAACCAACTTTAGAATGACAACGACTTGTCTCTCAGAGCTTTATTTTAAAAATTCAGCATTCAGGGTAGGTAGAAGAATATAGTGAAATACGCTATTGTGTAAAATGTATTCTCAATTCGATAGTTAATGTAAAGAAGACGTTTTTAGACAGATATAAAGAAACGGTAACTATAATTTTAATGATTTGTCTGAGTATTGGGAATTTAGCTAGTGTTCATGCCGTAAGTTAGACTTATTTGAAGAAAACTCTCAGGAGCTTAATCATATATTTCTCGTTCGTAGCTGGCTTTGGTAAGTGGCGGTTTTTTTTTTTCTTAATTAGAGTTTGCTGAGAAAACATCTTTAAACAAACATTAGCCTTTTACGTTTTAGATGATATGTTCATTTTGAAATGTCATTCACAGCAAAGAACACTTTCATTTTAAATTTAAATTGTGCTATACGCTCAAAACGTCATATTTTAATTTTTTTAAATATAATCTTAGTTTGTTATCTAAAACTATGCATTTTTTTAATCAAAATTCGTTTGCTTTCCCAAATTAGGGATTCCTAACCCTTTTTTTTATATCATAACATTTTAAATAAGTTTCTTCATCAACCTCCTTACATAATCTCTTACAATATATAGCAATAACATAATCATAATTCCAATATCATTGCACATAAATAATTTACCAATAACAATGAGACTAAGAATATAAACAAGTATTTTAAAGAAAAACATAGCATACATGAATTACATTTAGTTGGATCCTAGCAGATCCCACACCCTTGGCGCAAATGATTTTGGTTGGCGATAATTGCGCCAATCTTGGTAACCCTACTTTGATATATTAGGTATGGCAAACCTAACTATTTCTAGAATTTTCGTATTCGGCGGGTATTTCGAATTTTGCCATTTTGTTTTTGGTCATTGAGTTGGAAGTATGGCTGCTTGCGTGAGCGAGTATACGTTAGAATTTTTTACTTTGTTGTATGCGAAAGGTAATGAAGAATTTATTCAATGGTGTATGAAGGAAGGATTGATTGCTTCGAATTATGAATGGCCTAAATGTAATGAGCGAATGGGATTATACGAACGAAAGAATGTTGTTTTGGATGGATTTGAATGGAGATGTCGGAAAAAAGGTGTGAATGTGCATGATGTTTGTAGAAGTATAAGAAAGAATTCGTGGTTTTCCAAAAGTAAGTTAAGTATGTATGATATTTTACGTGTAACTAAAATGTGATTTGGAAGATGTATGAATGATCATGTTGTGATTTTTTATTTTAAATATATTTGATTAATTTCTGTAATGTTTACATATATTTTCATTACGCATCCACCGTATCCCACTGTATTCACTTGCCGCCATTGTCGTTTTCGCTTGGCGCCATTTCGTCGTGCCTTGGCGCATTTTTTTCAGTTTGTCGCCAAGGTGTGGGTTCTCTTAGGATTTTACCTTACATTTTACTAATTTTGTATATTATTGTTCTTTTTAACTCACAAAACTAAGCAATATGTCAGAAACAAAATCACAGATTCGCAGCGCAAAATGTTTGATTTTGATTAATGTATGGCTAGGCTTGATATGATGATGCATTTTAATAAGACAGGGCATAATATTGTTTATATTGTTTCATTTAATTCTGAAGTGAACTAGTTCAAAAATATTAAACAGATTTCTTGTGACTAAATATTGTTTCCACTAGGTAAGAAAAAGGAAAATCAGTAATTTTTGTTCAGTAACAAATTTTATTTTAGGCTATTTCTGTAGGATAACTTTTTAAATTCCAAAATTTTACCCATGTGTTTTGAATAAAACTTGCATTGAAAAAATATTTCTTCAGTGCAGCCAAATCATCTTGCATAATACCAGGGTACTTACTTATTAACTCAACCATCTTAGAGCAATTCAGCAATTCTTTTATGGATTAAAAAATGGCAAAAGTTAAAAGTTATTTATCTGTTGCGAGATGGTAGTTTCAAGCCCCCTTTTTTTGTAGAAAAGCTCTAAACTATCAATATTTATCGCAAGTCGGTAAACAGTATGAACATATTAAAAGCAAACCTACTTTAGCAACTTAAAAAACAAAATTGAATTATTCAAAAAGGATTGCGTGACATATCAAATAAATAAAACACTTACATTTTTCTTCATATCTTTCTGTAATTTGTTTGGGCTATCTCTGTTTACTTCCTCGAAGTACACAGGGATGTGTTTTTTCTTTAAAAAAATCAGAGAATCGCGGAGATTAGGCTTTGTGCGATGCTCGGTAACAGAGGCCATCTAGGAAACGGATTTTGTCTTCGCTCCCTTTAGAAAATTTTCATCTATATTCTGTATTCCTGCAGAAATTTTACAGCAGCTTCTTCCGTTGCTGGCAAATTCCACAAGCTTATATTTTAAAACTACGTTTAAGGTAAAAAAAAATATCACGACGTGTTTTTAACAATCGTTGGAACGTGGAAAAAAAATTAAAAAAAAGAAATCATACGAAAAGGGCAGCGTAGCTTCACTGAAGGACTGTTATGGACGTGGTTGCCGGAAGAATGTTTATGTACATGGTTGCCATAGATTGGCACAATCTAAAAATTTGGCTTATTCTACTAAGGTGGTTGCGCTAATATATTAGTACCGAGATCAGATTTTTTCAGTTGTTCCATGAACCATGAAAATAATAATTCATAGTACATAATTCCAGTACATAATTCTCAGTACCTTAGAAGCGGACATTCATTCATTTTTGCACGTTTCTTGCGCATAATAACGTATCTTCTGAGGAGGTACACTGCGCAAAACAAAAATTGGGACAGCTCTAGATCTCCCGTTCTACTGGGCCGATTGACGACATTCAAATTGCGTGTTTCGTGTCTCGAAAGCGCGGCTTAGGATATATATTAGATTTATATATAGCATTGTTCTAACATAAGTATTTTGACACAAAATGAGTCTTTTTCTGAAATAACATACCAATTTTTTTGCATATTTCGATTTTATGACTCAAATTATGCCTAAATATTAAATTTTGTAATTTTGGGTGAGACATTTACGGAGAAATTCAAACCTTTAACCTAGCGAATGTTTTTCAGTTTGCGCCAAGGATAATTTACTTGGCGAACTTCTTATTACATGGCAACCCACTTTCCTATCCCTTCCATTGTGCATGAGCGGAAAAAAAGTCTTATCGTTCCTGCTGTCAAATAATTTTAGCAACGCGCGTAAACCGCATTAGATGTTATTATCGGTTTCAACAAATAAGCCAAATTTCAAAACGTGCCTACATATAAATTCACACATATCTTCGAAAATTTTGCCCAAATGCTTTCGAAATGTGTGTGTATCTGTAAATTAAAAAACCGCTTGGGCATAAAATCTCAAATCTAAAATCTTTCAGATTTATTTTTCCTATTTAGTTATTTCTTCTCACTGTTGCATTCAGTTGGTGTATTTGTAATTCCCTGATATTTAAAAAAATATTTTATGTTTGTACTCATTTTACCTCTTACTGAAGTTGTAGAACCATCAGGAGTTTTTTTGAAGTAGGAGCTGTGAAACATGAGTGATGCCCTCTGCGGGATTCGAACCTCGGACCTCTCGAATACGCGCGTAGTTTGCTGAGCATTACACCACGAAGGCATGCTAAGAAGGCGTGAAAAGTACCTTATAAAGTAATCAGAAGATGAGGTTCAGACGATATGCATTGCCTTGATAATTTATATTTAAGTTTACTATTGCTGATATTTGAATACTAAGAGAAAATATATCCTGATGAACAAATTTCGTAACACAGTTAAATTTAAATTGTTTTGTTTAATACAACTTTCCTATACTTTGCATATAGTACGAAGTCGTAAGACTAGCCCATGTTTTTATTATAATTATTATTCGGAAGGAGGAAAAAACTACAGCACTAAAGATTTATAAAACGTACAACATATAATAAGAACGAACTTGCAGTAACCTGTATGAGCGTGTGAATTTCAAAAAGAATTGTTATACAAATAATTTTGTAAGGAGGTTATATTTTGGGCATTGCTTTGTTTTAAAATCACAAGTTTTTCTCGAAGAAGTCATCTTAATAATGACATCCTTTGTAATAATAAACGCAAGCAATGATGGTAAAATTATCCTGAAAGTAACGTAATTCACAATATGGCCCTGAATAAACCATTAAATAGAGAAATAAAATGCGTTCTTTAGATGCCTGGGTTCATATACGCTCCACATTCATAATTTTATGCTCTCCAAATTTAATATGGAGCACTCTTAGATTTAAAATTTAATTAGGTACTTAATGGGATCACATTTTGAAGTGTGGTAAAGTGGATGCAATAATTAGCAATTTTAACCTTCCGTATCATTAGCGTACATATTATTTTAAACTCAGTTTTATTAAAACTGAAGCACACTTTCATTTTGAAATGAAGATTCCTGAATACATTTTAATATAACTACAGTCAATAACATTATACAAATTGCATTCGCAAGTGATACTAAAATAGGCGTATTATTTCAAATGATGATGGGCAAATGTTTAAATGTTGTTTCAAAATGCCCATCTGTGGTAAGATAGCTTCCCCGCAAAGTGGATTGAGGATTGCCAGAGAATGTCAAGGAAAGGCAGGGTTGCGAGAGTTAGCGCAAAATCGTCCGTTTGGCGACATTTGGTGGCAAACATGACAATATGCCATAGACGGAGAGAGAGCATTCTAGAACGAATTATTACAGGTTTGCCCCAGAATGTTCTCGAAGGCAAGCCAAAAGCTATACAAACCCTTATTGCACGCAGAGTAGCAGTTTATCTTGAGTGTTTTGAGTTAAGAGATTAGCTTGAGAGCGTCCGAAGAGAATCGGGAGTTGTACTTAGTGCTTTTTTAGAAGCTCTAAAACTCTTTTTCAGAAATCAAAAAACTGCTCTTTTCAGATGTAGAACTCACCCTCAGCTTTCACTCTCTTCTCAGAGACTACTCTTTTTCAGAAATCAGAAACATACAGGCTATGTTTCTGATTGTCTCAGCGTGTTTAAGGTTGTCTTCTCGGCGACTGTAAACGTGTTTTTGGAGCTGTTCTGAGTAATACGGGCGAATAAATTATGTTTTAATTCTTCATGAAGTATTGTCATCAATCAATACAAATCCACGAACCCGTAGAACGCAACGGTATATAGGCTGGCGGAAGTTAAAGAGGGTAGATACATAAATACCTGAATATGAAAATAGATAATTTGCTTCAGTTATGAAGGCTGCTATTTCTGACCTGATGTAAATATTGTTTTTGTGCAAGTACTTCTTTTATAGCGTTTAAAATCTGCGGTTGTATGATAAGTACTTTATTTTTTTTCTCAAAGATTTCTCTGTTGTGTTTTAACTTATAATATTCTAACCTTTCTCTCTATTCAAGCCTTAATATTACTTGGGATTAACAACTTTCGAAATGTATTTGGAGAATTTCACAAGTTAGCAAGCAAAATTATTAAACTTCATTGTATATGTAAAAATAGTTTTTCCTATGTTTTTATTAGATCCATCAATATCATTTCTAAAGGTATCATTGCTGCTTAATATAAATACTGTAATCCAATCGATACGAGTTGATCAACCAAAAGCTTAAATATACCAGCTATCAAGAAGACAAATATCACACGTATTCTCCACCGGAAACAACCATTCTACGAAATGGAGATCTACGCTACTCGAAGGACAGAACATATTCATTTTATTGAGCTCAGAAAGTTAGGTTGTTTCTTTTACTCGAAGCTGGATGTTTCATGCAGGAAAAAAAAATACTTTAAATTTCGAAGTGTGTCTACAATAGTATTGAACGTTGACTTTTGGAAAGGAGGAAAGGTGTAGCCTGAATATCAAATCAATCTCGAACGTGAGTGGTGTAAAAATAACAGTGGAATTTTCAGAATTTGCTTAAAATGAAGGCTAGTTTAGGAAATATTTTTATATGGAAAGTTGAAAGATACGCATGAGAAAATATTATTTCCTTATCTTGTACTTCAGGATTTCTTTTTAATAGCGATTAAAAATATCTGCAAAATAGAGTAATAATATAAAAATCGGATATTATTCAGAGGCCAAAAACGAAGAAACAGCTAATTGTGGTATGGCAGGCAATGGTTGTCATTCGATGACGTACTTCCTGTAGGTAAACAGCTGTAATACTTTTCCCTTGCTAAGGGATTATCTGTAGTATTACTTATTATCTGTAGTATTTATTATTAGTATTTATTATTGTAGTATAGTAATTAGTATTTATTCTGTAGTATTTACTTCCGTTGGCATGATGAAATGTCGCCCATACCCTTAAAGAAGCCAAGTTGGCGCAACCAAGGCTGTTCTCCGAACAATATCCAAAAATTCTGTTGTTATCTATTTGTATTTCAAAACATACTATTTTTATTGCTTAAAATGTTTGAGAATGATATATATATATATATATAACATCGGAAAAAGTAACCTTAATTTTCCTTTCTAAGGAAATGGTCGTAATATCTACTTCCTAAGCCTTTGGTGTGACAGCTGAAGTACGTGCAAGAACCAGACAGGAGAAGGGTTAAATTAATTATTAAAACCCTTTATTAAAACTCTTTAAAATTCACAATGCGTCGACTTGACGCTAACTAGCTACGTCTGACTCGGGCGGTAAATCAACTAACAAGAACTGAACTTAAAATTCAAAGGTATTAACAAAACAGTAGACTTTTCCCCAGGGCTTAAATAATCCTGTTATCTAAAACCACGCCGAAGTATAGTGGGAGCAAAGTAATAGCTATTACACCACTTTAACCAGCAATAAATGAAAACCAGAAGCTTATGCTATAAAAGTACAGTTCAAGCCCACTCTCTCTCTGTCTTTCCCTTCTAGAACTCAACATTTAAACCTTTTCTTCTAAAGGTAGAATTTGAATTTCTTCACGTGCGCTACAAAATTTAAATATTCTGGCATTGACAATTAGAGGAATGAATACTTATAGGAAAGAAGGTATAAACTTAAATTTTAACTGGTTATTCAAAATAAATAGAAATCCCTACAAGGTGTAGGGGAGTAATTAAAGTAGTAAAGTAGTAGTAACAAGTAAGCATCGTGAACGTGAATCTTAAACCAATTAAATCCTAATTGTGAACTTAAGACTAAAATTGAAGCTAAAACTCCATGTAAGCAACAGTGAAAAATGAAGATATGAAACTTATTAGAGATAAGTGGAAACAAAATACTGATCTTCCCTCTTTGCCGTTTCAAAAAGAACCTGTCAAAGGGTAAGTTTTTAAACTTTAATGAGTTTTGAATACATATATTTAATTCTGAAGATATATATATATATGAGGAAAGATTTTTAATTCTTTTTGGCAAATATCAATTATTTATAATTAAAATTAGTGTAAAGATATTTTAAACATTGAAGGAAGAAAGTTAAAAATTTATGCCAGTTATATTATACCAACATTCATTGCAGTGAATTGTATAAGAATTGTTGATATTATTAACTGAATAAAGGAGAGAAAGGTAAGCAAGAAACGTTCTACTATATACCTCACAATGTATATTATAAGTAATTATTTTCTATATTTTTTACCTATTTTTACTTTCTTGTACAAAATAAAGGAAGTACTGTAAACGCGAAAAATTTCGGGTATCTTATTTTAGTGAAAATGGCCATTTTAACCGCTCTCGAATCATTTGGACAACGTTTTTGTGACATCTGTACGTACAGATAAAATTAAGGATTCTTTTCTAAAACGAATTGTAAAATGGATAGATGGATTTAGAAAGGATTTTTTTCCGTGTATAAAGGTAGTCCAAAGGTACGTACTTGCGTATGTATTTCACATAATTAAAAAAAACCATTACCCATAGGACTTTTCAATTTTGTATGGGACTGCTTCCACATTTATTTGTACACCTCACTTTTTTATTGCAGTCGGTAGCATCAAACGTACACATATACTTACCCTCTTACCCCGGTTGGTTAGCTCTGTTTTTATTCTAATATGCTGTAAATTATGCATTTTTTGCTTGAAATGTAATTGAATTGGCTTCTTATATTCCGGTTAAGATTTTTATACCTTTAGTTAATCTGCATGGAATAGTTGTAGAATTTTCAGCAATTTAAAAGCGTAATTGGTGCAATTTCTAATATTTGAAAGTCTTATAGTATAGCCTATAGTGAATTTATGTCAGTTAATGCATCATCTTCAGTGTCGCTTTGCCCAGTAGGACCAAAAGTTAACTTTAGGTTTTGGTGCACCGACGGTTTTGTCTTCTCTCTCGTTAACCGAATTGCTTCTTTTTGGAGTTGAAACTCTAATTTTATATGCAAAGATCTTTTTTAATGTTTTTTAGCTGCATTCTTTGTTACAGATTTTTTTTAACTTTACAACATTTAATGAAGATGTTTTGAGTTTTTATGTATTTTTGCCTTACCGCTGAGTGAGTACTAGATTAATTCAATGAGAAATACATCTCTGTTGAAATTCGAGGAAATGAAATGCAGGAAAAATGTGCATGTTAATAGGCCATGCACGGAAGTCATGTGATGTCAACCTCAGGTTTTTATATAACGTTTTAAAACGGTATATAAAAATCTTTGCTATTTTTCCAGCCTTCTTAGCATGCCTTCGTGATGTAGTGGTCAACACGCTCGACGCGTATTCGAGAGGTCCGTGTTTCGAGTCCCGACGACGGCATTGCTCAATTTTCATCTTTCCTGCTTTGAAAATAACGTATTATCTCTACAGTGGCGCCCGAACTAAAAACGATGATGGATGATGACTCCCCAACACCAAGATTTTATGACTGGGTCCCCTAATCCCCAATCGGCCTTTAAAGGTGAGAGTACATAAGGTATTTCTCCCTTCTTAGTGGGCCTTCGTGGTGTAGTAATCAGCACGGCGCGTATTCAAGAGGTCCATGCTTCGACTCCCGGCGAGGACATTGCTCATTTCTCATCACTTGCTTTTAACAAAATACGTATTGTCTTTACAACAACATCGTGTATTAATAAGCAATTATGTTTAACCATATAACAAAGCAAACTGTATCATTATTAGCAATCTTTTCTATTTCAATATACACATTGATAACTTCAAAATATTACAACTGTTTTAATTTATGGATAGGTCTTGATTTATTTTATATATTACATTTCAAATTGCGAAATTACGAAAATGTTGCATTCCCATAAATATTAAACTAATATTCTAACATATAAACTAATAATTATGCATTCTATGTAAATGCCATACCACATTTGTTTAGTAGAACAGATTACATAGGGTGTTCGCACATTTTTAGGTGATTTTGCTTTGCTATAAAAACATTCATCTGCTTGAAAATTTGCTTTTTAACTGCAGCTATATTTTTGAAAGTATTAATTATCATCTGGAACTTGACTACTTTGTTTACATGTAAAATGACTGTTTTAAAGAAGCACCGGATGGAAGCCTATGTCTGTGCTATTTCCGAAGAAAATTATTCGTATCTAGTTAGTACAAAACGATATCAAAAGTTTCCATAAGTAATACTGTCAACAAGAAAGAAAAAAAAAAGTCAATGTTTATCTGGAAGTGGAAACATTGTTCCAAATATGAATCTAAGAAAAAAACGGAATATTTCAAACTTCGTAAAGGTAATATCTTTAATGTTAAAAGAAAATTTTGAATTCAAAAGACAGTAGCAAAATCATTAAAATGCTCACTATCAAGTGATTAATGCTAATTCGAATCTTAAAAAGGCGAAAAAATATTATGGGCGTCGTATTTCTCTACGGCATATTACCGAAGCAGAGCGCGTTGCAGAATTCTTTATGATGAAATATATATCTGAATAGAAAATGTTGTCATAATAGATGACTCTTGGGTGCTTTAAATGACTGCAATAAAAAGAAATTCGTTATTATCATCAAAGAGGAGAAAAAATCTTAAAACATGTTTCAAAAGAATCTAAAGAATATTTCTTAACGGAAATTATGATTGCTGCTGCTTTTTTTTTTAAACGCAAATTAAAAATAAAGATAGTGAAGAAATATGTTAACATCAATTCCACATATGATCAGGAATAAAACTAATACCGAATTTTCAAATATGAAATACCTTCTCTTTAGCCACAGTGCCATCAATCAGTAGAACTGCATCAAGACAAAACAAGCGGTCACACTTCCAAATCCACTGTTAATTTTGTGCAAAAAAAATGAAACAACAAATGGATTTCACTTGCAATTTTGGACTTTTAAAAAGTAGATTGCCCAAACGTTGACCTATAACTCTCCTTGGATTTTGGAAAGCTGTTCAAGAGGAATGAGGTGAAATACCCCTTCCGGTACTACAAACGTCTCTACGGTTCTTGAAATAACGATGTAGGAATATAGTTAAGAATAAATGTATAAGGTATTTCTCCCGCCTTCTTAGCATGCCTTCGTGATGTAGTGGTCAGCACAGTCGGCGCGTATACCAGAGGTCCGTGGTTAGAATCCCGGCGTGCGCGTTGTTCCTTTTTTATCTCACCTGCTTTCAAAAAATACCTGATGTGTCTACAGTGCCGCCCGAACTAAAAAGGTGGTGGATGATGATTCTCCACCACCAGAATTTGGCGATTGCGTCCCGTAATCCCTAGTCGCCCTTTAAAAGGGGGAGTATATAAAGTATTTCTGGCGAATTTTTAGCAGGCCTTAGTGGTGTAGTGGTCAGCACGTTTGGCGCGTATTTGAGAGTCGGTCCGATTTTCGATGCTGGCGAGGGCATTGCTCATTTTTCATCTCTCCTATTTCCAAATAAATCCTAATGACTCATGACTAATGACTAACGACAAGTGTTACCAAACGGAACAATTAAAACTTAAAAACCTTTGGGTGAGATAGTTCTGTAAACACAAGGGAGATTTTCTAAAAACGTGAGAATAGCCTCCATATGCTTACCTGTCAACAACATCTTTCTTTCAACAGCTACTCCATGATTTAACACTGATGTGACAGGACTCGAGATTACAAGAAATATGAAACGTGAAACAGACAAATGATCTTTTATCAGAACTTTTCATATTTTCCTTGATAGTTTACCACAAACGTTTATTCTCAACATGATGTCGTTGAGTCTACTAGGACTTTCACAGTGCGAAACAGAAAATTAATTGTACCCTTGCCAAAAATCGAACTGTTGATCTTCTTACTATTAGATATCTGTTCTAACTGCTAATAATCTCTACAATACCGTCCGCTAAAAATACTTCAAGAGTCGTACAAAAGGAGTGCTAAAATTTCTTACATTTTCTTCCACTTTAGAGGAGAGAGGAAAGAGACACGAGGTTCATACAGCTAAATCTAGGGTTGGCAAATTATTGCTCACCACATTTTATTTTGGACGCTCT
>KK115165.1:215752-246571 GCA_000611955.2 Stegodyphus mimosarum
AAGCTTCTCATAGGAAACTGAGCGATGTATCTTTCATCTGCTATAGTCTCTTTCAAGGTTATTTTCTGCCTGTCGATGTGACTTTTAAAAATGGGAAAACAGCTGCGGGAAAAAGGTACATTCACTGAATTTCTTCTTCCACTTTATTCCCGTTAAAAGCACGCGAATGAGGGCTAATTTGAACAACATAAAATGACGTCGACAAAATAAATGTTCTGCTATGATGACGACTGAAGTTACGATTGAAAATGGGTAGAGGGGGCTGGCAACGAAGTGCCTTTTTTGAAAGTATCAGACTATAGCAAAGTGCTCTAATAACTGCATCAGAAGATCAGGCATAGGAGGTATGCTTTACTTTCTTTCCATGCACACAGATTATGAAAGGTCTAGCCGCAAAATTATGTGACAGTTGTTGGAGACATCTTGCTTTACAAATCGAACATGTATATCGATATCTTAAAATCTAATCGATTGTTCTTTTTAAATCCCGCACGAAATAAAAAATGTATTTCGCAAACAAATACGAAACAAAATTGTACGCTCATAGTTAAGGCACTGTTCTCTGGATTAAAATTGAAAATTTCGATACAAAATTCTTCTTTGGCCTACTGCCACAATTTCGATGCTCAATTTACGCATTTGAACATTTCACTTCTCTTGGGTAATAAATTATTGTTAATTGCAAGTGCTGAATTATTTTCCATTTCTTTTGTAAATTCCAAACGCGATTCTTTTTTTCTCTTTCCTTACTTCTTTTCCAAAATTGATTGTTTTCATTAGTTGCAGTTTTCTCTTCTCCTTGCTTTCGTTGTACAGTTACAATTTTTTTATGTTTTTAACCAGTGTTATATTTCTATTTTCCAATGCCTCTGAAGAAGATGTATCTTTGTGCACTTTATATTTTTTCCTAGATCTTACTGTAGAAAACAGGTCTCATTTCCTGCTACGACAAATTAAAAAAAATTATGTTAAGAAATTAAAATTACTTTATTTAAAAATTGAAATTACCTTAAGAAACTTGTCTTGTCTTGCACTAATCAGCAAATTTTCACAGTGAGCTTGTCTATCTTTTTTGGTCTTTGTCAAAATTCACGGCACAAATGTAAAACAAACATTCTTCATTTACATATTTTCAATTAAAATCAACCTGCAAAGCTCTTTGCTAATCCTAAGCATGTCTAAAAGTTGATGAATTGTTACACCTCTATCAGCTTTTACCAAGGAACCGCTACACTTTCCTCATTCATTGAAGTTGAAGGGGGTCCTATCTTTGGTTCATTTTCAACGCTTTCGTGCACTAATTTAAAGCTGTTGTAGTACCACTCATACGCTTTTGTCTTCGATAATGATGTATCACAATGTACTGTTCGAAACATATTCAAATTGTTTTGTGAAGAGTCATATTCCAAGTGTTTTGTACGATCATATTCCAATTGTTTTGTACGATCGCATTCAAATTGTTTTACACAATATTTTCCCAGTCAACTAAAATTACTCCAGCGTTTTAATATACAAACAACAAAATAACGAGTTTATTCTGGCTTTAACAAAGAGTTGAAATGTCATTCTTTCTAAACACACATTTACGCTTTCACTCTCTTTATTTTGTGGTTTATCTTTAAATTTGTCCACTTACTTTATGAGTTGACTTTATAAATGCATTTCATTAGTCTGTGAGTATTTGCATAAGTCTGAATTCACATATCCTGAGTATTTACATAAAATCAAAAGTGCTTACATGTTTAAAGATCTTTCTAAAATAATAGTACATTATACAAGCAAATTACTCGGGAGCATAAGTATGTCCATTTAATTACTTTTTATATTCTTTGGTAACAAAGTGATTATTACAGATAGCCAATTATTTGGACAATACGTTTTCGACTCCAAGCAGAAGCACAGTTTATTCATAATGATTTGTTATCTCCCAAAATTCCTAATACTTTGTAGGGATTTACATTTATTTTAAATAACCAGTTCAATTTAATTTGAAGTTTCTTTCCTATGAGGCTTCGTTCCCCTAATTGTCAATGTCAGAATATTTAAATTTGGTAGCGCACGTGAAATAATGCAAATTCTACCAGTGGGAGGAAAGGTTTAAGTATCAAGTTCTAGAAGGAAAAGTTGCAGAGTGTGGGCAAACTCTGTGCTTGTTGTAGCGTGAGCTTCGGCTTAGCATTGATTGCCGTTTAAACGTGGTGTAGCTATTACTTTTCTGCCACTAATTTTCAATGCTCTTATAGGAAACAGGATAGTCTGAGCCCTGTAGCGTAACTCTACAACTTGTTAATATCTTCAAATCTTTAGTATAGTCCTTACTGTTTCAGTTACCGCCCAAGTAGAGGCGTAGTTTCTTAGCCTCGAGTTGACGCATTGTAAATTTATAAAGAGTGTAATAAAGGGTAATTTTAACTCTTCTTTTGTGCAGTCACTATTCTCCAGTTTTCCCACAAAAGTTAGAAAAGTAGATCGTATACCTTTACATGCGAAAATGCACTAGTTTAGGAACTGATCACTTGAGTTGTTCATAACTATAAAAAATATTTCCACCAATAGTAAGCATGTATATCTGACACAAGAGTGAATATGGATTTTATGGAAAAATCATTTATATTGAGTCCTTATCATAGACCAAAGAATATTTCAGTAGTTCTAGGAAAAGCAGTATTACAGAGGTATCTAAGATATATTGAATTTAACAAATGTGTTTAGTTTTCCCCTACTAAGATCTCGAAGCAATGTATATGGAGGAAAAGCAGTGGAGTTGCTCTTCACACTGCAGACACATCTTTTTATGCACCACCTAAACATTCGTGTTTACATCTTTAGAGAACGTTAATATTTTGAAAGTTAGAGCCTCGTTGAAAGTCTTCGTGAAGTTCTGCTAAAAGCCTTTGATTGTATTTTTAAAAGAATATTAATTACTCTTCTTTCGCGTAGTTAATAACATCCTTATAAATTAAGCCTTATCAATTAGCCAACCAGGCGCTTTGGAAAACTGGAGGATTTGTTGCTCTTAGGTATTATTTGAGGGTCTTAGTAAAATATCTTAAACTTTGGAGTAGATTGTGGACACTTAATAATATCGAAGCTGTTAATAATTAAGAAAATTATCATTATCGAAAAACAAAAATATTTTCAGAGCTTGAAGAGAATGTGTCTTGAAATCATTAGCTAGGAAGGATGTGTGCATATAAATTTCATTTTGAAAAATATGAAATCGTCGATTCAAATTTCCGTTCACTTATTTAATTAGTTATAGATGTTCGTCAATGAAAGTAAATTAAGCTAACAAATCATTTAAAGGCATCAATTAGCAATTTAATTAACTATTGATTTTAGAGGAAACGTAATTACCATTCATGTATATTATCCTAAAAGTGAAAGACAAATTGCTTCGTTTTCGATTATTCACAGAAGATTAAACTGTATACACTTTAATTCTGATTAATTAGGCTTGCACAAATAATTAAAGTATTTTTATATAGATATATATAAGTAGCATTGCTTTCGTTGCTGAGGTTTCACAAAGTCGATGAGGATCGTCAGATAGTGCTTTATACGGGAGCGTTAATAAAGATTAATGAAATTTTTGTAATAAATTGATTATAACGCCTGAAAGGTTTTTGATCGACATCTGGCATAGAGGAATGCTTATGCCATATCCAAATTTAGTAGCATGAGGGAACTGATTATACGTTAAAGAGTTTGTTATTGAAGGTATCTTAAGTCAGTGCTAAAAACGTTGTAAAAGGAGATCGCAATACTACATGTAATATTTTCTCCAATAGAATGCCCAATCTTTCGATCTTTACCCCGTTCTATTCAAAAATGAGAGCTCGGGTATATAGAAAATCCACGTAGTACGTTCGAAAACGCAGGAATACTACAAGAGGTCGATGGAAAACATAACTTATAAAATGCAGCAGTTTGTTGATAAATAAAGAGCAAGTATGATGTACACTTTTAGACAAAAAAAACAACGCATCAAGAAGGACTTATGCGAATGGCACGAAAATCGGTAGAAGTGATGCACATGTACAGAAAAACAAATGATTACAGTTGGAGAAAAATTGGATGATTTATTGAAGTGATAGAGCTTCACAAAGGGAAAAAGTCAGTAACGCGTTTGTCCACTTCTGGCCGTTATGCGAGCAGTTATTCGGCTTGGCATCGATTGATAGAGGTTGTGGATGTCCTCCTGAGTGATATCGTGCCAAATTCTATCCAACTGGCGCGTTAGATCGTCAACATCTCGAGCTGGTTGGAGTGCCCTTCCCATAATGCTCCAAACGTGCTCAATAGGAGAGAGATCCGGCGACCTTGCTGGCCAAGGTAATGTTCGGCAAGCACTAAGGCAGGCAGTAGAAACATATGCAGTGTGGGTGCGGTCATTATCCTTCTGAAATGTAAGCCAAGCGTGGTGTGACATGAAGGGAAACACAATGGGCCTTAGAACTTCGTCGTGTGGTGTAAGGTTGGACGGATGGCAACCAAAGGGGTCCTACTATGAAATATAAATGGCACCCCAGACCATCACTCCTGGTTGTCGGCCTGTCTGCCGGAAGACAGTCAGGTTCGTATCACACCGCTGTCCGGGGCGTCTCCAGACTCGCCTTTGCTGGTCATTGAGGCTCAGTTCAAAGGAGGACTCATCACTGAAGACTATTTTACTTCAGTCATTGACATTCCAGTGCGAACGAGCCCGACACCACTGCAAACAGGCTTGACGTTGTACATAGGTCAATGGTAGTCGGCGCAAGGGGCGCCGTGACCTCAGCACCCTTTTTGTGAGTCGTCTATGAATGATCCTTGCGGTCACCGAAGCACTAGTTGCACGTACAATCGATGGTAATGATGCATCTGGGACTGTGCGTGCGGCTTTGACGATTGCTCGGTCTTTACGTTCTGTCGTTTCTCTAGGCCTACCGCTTCCTTCTTGACCCTGAGTACGGCCATAGTTCACCCATTCCCGCCAACATCGTCTAATAGCGTTATCGCTCCTGCTCAAATGTGGAGCTATTCGCCGATATGACCAACCGGCTTCTTTGAGCCCAACTACACGACCTCTCTCAAATTCTGACATCTGCGCATATCGCTCGCGCAACTGTATGCGAGGCATAGGTACTGTCTACCAGAGTACACGGAATGAAATTCGTGAAGAATTTATGACCTGGAATAGCAATTTCTCCTCTTAAGCATCCTGCCAGTTGCGCAGATCAGATGCGCTATAGCGACAACCGTTCATTCATTGGCAGCCAAAATGTCAAATTTTGCATTTTCCGTCGAAACCTGTATGCATATCAGTTTGTGTCCAATTTGCTTTATATCTTCTCGGTGAGTCGTGGTGCGTCGTTTTTTTTTGGCTAAGAGTGTAGTTTAAATGCATAAACATATGGACGCTTTTCCCTCTCTCCTCATCGCCAACAGGAGAACAGATCTGCTATTATGCTTAAGCTGTTATTACATGTCCTCTGGGAGAGAAAATCTGCAATCTGTGCTCCAAGACCAAGGCCCATAAGGGCAGAACAAAACATAGTTTAAATAAATGTTGTTGCGTTACATGAGCATACAAAGCCTTTATAGGAAATACTTTGGAATTACGTGTTCCTATAAGTGAATAGTATGTCATTAGCTTAAAAGTTGCATAAATTACAGGATTATTTGCATCAGTTTCATAGAATTACGTACTATGTCAGATATAGGAATGTTTTACAAAATGTATGCACGAAGGCAGACCAAGAAGGTGGGAGAAATGTCTTATAAGGTCTTTATAAGGTATAGAAAATGTTTTGTTAAACGTGTTCATTTATATTAATATTTAGCTAACTAGAATGTCTGCTGCAACATACCATACTAAAGTTAAACATTATATTTATAAAACTCTCTTCGTCCACGTGTTGAAACTATTTTCATAAAATTCTGCATTCCATTTTAAGAAACCTTCTGATGGTAAATGTAGCTCCATTTTCCTAAAACTTACGAAAGTACCGAATATAGTGAAATATAAGCATAAAGCACGATTTGATATTTTTGTATTAAATGTATTTGAAAATTTACACCAGTTACATTCTCAACATTTTATCCGTTTGGAGTAATATTCTCCCTAACAGTGTCCCTAAATCTCTCTACCGTGTTTGTTTTCCATTAAACGCTGATTATTACTATTTATTATCTGAAAGAACAAATTATATCGCAGCTGGGTTCCCGAAGAACAGTCTGTTAAAGTTTTTTAATAAATCTCCGAGGAGGGGAATTTTACCATTCGAATGTGAGACATCAATTATTTTTAGAACAATACGTAGAATACAGCCTCTGTTTTGGCAATAAATTCGGAAATCAGGAGAATACCATTTGTCGTTGGCAATAGGATTAAATTATGCATTTCAAGGCGAACTTTGGTCTCCAATATCATCTCTACCATACCAGAGCTGCGGTGCTTGCAAGTATACTTAAAATTCCTTTTGGTTAGGTTAGGTTAGGTTATTTAGTTATGGCAAAGCACACGAGGGCTATCTGCCTAAAGGGAGGGATGCCTTCGTGGAGGACTTTCTAAGGGGAACTGGCTCGTATACACGTTACACATGGGGAAAACCACGAAAACGCCCATGCAGCCAGCCCGTTCGCGGGATTCGAACCTCGGACCGAACTACCAGTGTTCAGCGACTTTACCGCTCGGCCGCTGGTGGGCAAATTCCTTTTGGAGAAGGTCGAACCAGAAAGATTACATTTCATCCACTGTTATAATTATTCGAAGATACTAAGAGACTTTGTCTGTTATACTTCTAAATGCAAAAAGCAGGCATCACATCTGAAGAATTATATGCTTAATTACAGCGTTACTTCAAATTTAAACTGCTATTTTTATTCAAATTTTAAGATGCAGAACAGGAATGCAACTGAAATTCATATTTATATAGCACTCCTATTTTATGAATATTTTAAGAACTTATTTCTATCTCTTGCTCTCTATCGGATATTAAATAATTCAGGTTTCAAAATTTAAAAAACAAAATTATTACAATACGTAATTTTCAACACCTATTGTAAAACTATTTTTAGTCCAAAGGGCAATTTGCCCAGAAGGACTAGTAATTTCGTTTTAGCCATTTTACGTTGTTCACTAAAAGCGTTGTTTCACTTTTCAAATTGTTGCCACCAAATATTATCGTCCTGTATTATATTTAAAGAACTTAAATAATGAAGAATCTGCATAAATGCATGCATGCTTCTCGCATTGTGATAAAACGACGGTACGTAGAGGCCTCAAATTTTCAATATTGAACGTTTCCACCCGAATATGGGCTTCTGGAAGCCCAAATTTGAAATTTCGAATATGTTTTCTATTCGATTTCCTATTTTGTAAAACTTTAATGAATTTTTTATGAACAAACTCAAGGATTTCAAAGTGAGCCATGGCAACGTTGCACAGAAAAAAAAACATTTTTATCTCCAGGGCGTGAAACTGGGTATCGGAAATTCTAAAGATATGCTCATTCTAAAATTATTTTGCGATATTGCTCTTGAACTGAATTTTATGGCTTAAGAGCGAAGAACATGATATTTAATAAATAAAGGTAACACAAAAAATGTTTAAAAAAACGCCCCTTTGGACGAAATTTAAAATTTGAAAACCTTTCAGAATTTTTTCTTTTCCAGTTTTCTAATTTGGACATTTTGCTGGATTTAAATTTGAACGACACTTTTTTAACAGTTTCTAATTTCAAAATCCTACAGTGGCTTAAATTGGAAGTAATATTGTAATTTGAGCGAAATAAATGTTCCTTATTGCAACAGTACTCTTGTGTTACCTGTTTCTGATTGCTATAAAGACAGAAATATTTTCAAAGTTTCCTTAAAGCGTTTCCTTTTCTGTTGTTTTTACTTTATTTATAAGTATGATTCTTATAAATGCTGAATAACTGGATGTATAACTAAAATTTTCAAACTTGAAATATTAGAATAAATTCTTAAATTATTCAACTAAGTTCTTAAAATTTTAGGTATTTAAATATCATCATATACATAATATATATTATAGTTTTATTCAATTAAAAATCAATAATCATTAAGTCAACTCTAAAAGACTTAATGAAGTTTGCGATTTCAATAAAACTAATCATATGTAACTCGAAAGTAAAAACTAATCTGTCTGTAGTAGTTCTAAGTTTACGTAAGGGGAAGAAATTAAAATAATAAAGAATTCCATTTCTGTAGTTTCATTCGTTTGTAGAAATTACTTTCAGTTTCTAACAGATATTTTAATTTTAAACATGCTTTGTCTATTCTCGTTTCCCACCTAGTATTTCCTACCAGATTGAGGTTTTAGTATCGCCTTTTATGCAAATGAGTTATAAAAAGTATTTAAGGAAAGTTCAGCTTGCTTTGATTAGTGGGGTGTGTTTGCCGTCTGCTTAGTTTGTTCCTTAATCTACTACGCTCAGTCGCATTGTGTGTGCTCGTTGATAATAGCCGGTTAAATTTGTAAGGATTTTAAGTTCACTAACGTTTAGTTTATTTTAAAACTTTACTATCATCTCTTATTTTCTACTTCCGGCCAGAATGAACGCGTGAATATGTTAACGCATATTGCACTTGCTAACACTTAAGTATTTAAGTTGTGGCTTTTTGCCAAGAGTAGAAGGAAGGAGAGAGAGCCCTTTTGCTACGAGTTTTCAGGCGAGCTTCCCATCAGTTACTGTCCGCCTTTAACGCCAGAGGTTTAATTCTTTTTAAAGTTAAAGACGTTCTGTAGTTTTCCGCAGTTTGCGTACTACAGACGTAGTCATTTAAAAGGCCAGTCTTCGTGCTAGTTATCTGAGTAAAATATTAAAAGTTAGCTATTATTTAAATTTTAGTTAGTTTGTAGTCTGATATTCTTTTACGTTCTGACCACAAGTGTTTGATCTTTGTATGCCGAAGTTCTGGAAATAAGCAAATAAGCAAATAAGGGGGCATTTGAACCCTTCTTATCTTTGTTTTATCTTCTACACACGCACGAACATAGCTTTTAGTAAGCTTCCTGTTCCTACTCAGGACTCCAGTCATGTTTGCAAAATCAACTAGAAGAAACAGTAGTCCTGATAGATTGAATTAAGGGCCAACTTCGTTAGGTATTAGTGGCTAGCTTCGGCTAAGACTGTTTAGTTTAAGACTAGCTGAAATACCCGATGGCAGTTAAGTTAGATTGAGAGTAATGCATCTAACAACAGAGAGAACCATATTGCTGTAATCCTTCTCTAATAACGATGCAAAAAATACGATTCATAGTCATACATGTTTCAGTATGATGCGAAATGGAACCCAGATAAAATATTTCGATAGAAAATAGCAACAATGGCACGCAGTTTTTAATGGGTTTCGTCGTTCTAATCTAATGGTCATAAAAGCTCAAGTTCTATCCAATATTTCACCTATATTCAATTTTAGTCGATTAAATGTGGCAACAAATTCATCATAATTGATCAGAAAACAATAACGCGAACGAACAACAAACAAAAAACACGCAGACATTCTTCTTTATATGTACTGATTTTGTGAAACTTACAAATTTTCGATTAACAAACTCTACGATTTAAAAGCGCGCAGTAGCAACACTTTTTGAAATGAAGCATTTTTATCTACAACGCGCGAGACTATTGCCACTCCGAAAAATGAATGCGAAAATTAGCGCTTTCGGAGTTTTTAATTAATATTTCCGCTGATTAAAGTCGTACGAAGATGGGAATAGCCTAAGCGGCTTCGACGGAATCGGGAATAATGTATTTAATGTTTGGCAATGCTATTTTTATTTCAGCGTAAAACTTAGAAATTTTTTATTAATAAGCTCTAGGATTTAAAAGCAAGCAGGGGCAACAACTTTCGAAACAAAGCAGATTTTCATCTCCAGCTTGCGAGGCTGTTGCCACTCGGAAAAATGAGGTCGAAAATTACTCTTTTTTTTCTGATTTTAGCTCTTTTTTTTTTGGAAAAACGTGGACGTCAACCTTTTCCAAGACCCAGAAGAGAATTGTAGAAAGTTTAGTGACGACACCTAAAAGTGTGACTCAGTTATTTGAGGACAAACCAACAGAGTTTCTTTATATATATATATATAGATCAGATTAGTTTTTTATATTCTTATCTTGAATTAAAAGTCCGAGTGGAGGCTTTCCTGTAAGCCCGAGAAGGGGCCACTTGCTATTATTTCTTTGAGTGAATATTAGGGTATTTTAACCCTTCTCTGGACTTGGTTATTATATCCGTGAATTCAGCGATATGTCGCTTTCCAGTTCTTTACCTTCCTTTACGTTTTACATAGGCAAGTACCGAAGAACATTATAAGATAAAAAATAAGTTTCAATTTACTTTTTTTTTTTACATTTTCGTCTTGAATTTAATTAAATTTTTAATTCAATTTTAATTTTAAAGTATTTTAGTTAAACCCTAGTATGTTCCTTTTGATGCAAAGAAAACAGAAGACATTTACCTGCAACATCGAACACTATTTCTTTTTGCTTATTTAATATTTGCAGTTTTTTTAAAAAAACTTTATTGTTTTGTAATCAATTACTAATTATTCACGTTTCTTTAATTAAAATATTAGATGAATTTTACACTGTACAATTATTTTACCGAACATCATTTACTGTCTCAAAACAACGAAGAAAGCTGGCTATTCTCTGATCTTAATTCTCTGATTTCACTGTTTAATTAGTGACAGCCTGAAGCTTTACTTGGCATTTCTCTATTTTTTTGCCTAAAATATAAAATATTATTTAAAGAAAGAGCAAAGATTGATTAGGAATATCCTGAAACGTACTTTATAATTAATGCCTGACACCAGCAAATCCTGAAGCAAGTACTATCCACTTGAATTTCTTAAAGCAGTTCGCGTTTTTTCAAAGCATGTGCTGAAAATGTCTTGCATCTTTATCTTCAAACTTTCCACATAATACACAATGCTCACAAAGAAAAACAAAATCTGTCGAGGAATATACGGGTGTATTACTATAGAGTTATCCACTAAACCTTGTAAACCGCACCTTTTTACTCCCTTGTACGAAGTAAAAAGGAGGTATTGTAAACGTGAAAAATTTCCGGTATCATATTTCAACTAAAATATCCATTTTTACAGCTATAGAATGCAAAAATTGAACAATGTTTTTCCGTGACATCTGTACGTAAGGACAGAATAAAGGACTCTTTTTCCCCAAACGAATTACAAAACTCATTTAAAATGGATTCAGATGTTTTTTCATGGTGTCTCTAAGTATGTACGTACGTATGTATATATGTATGTATCTCGCACAACTCAGAAACGAGTAGCCACAGAACGTTGAAATTTTGCCATATAAGGATTGCTATAACATGTAGATGTGCACCTCCATTTTTGGTTGCAATCGGCCCCACCAAACGTGTGTAAATATATATATATATGTCAACTCTGTTAATCAGCTCAGTGAGCTCAGTTTCTTTATCCTCATATGTTGGTAAATTACACATTTTTTGCTTTAAAAATGATTGAATTATGTTGTTATTATGTTCCGATTAATGTATATATGCCTTTAGCAAATCTGCATACAACATTTGAAGAATTATCAACAATTTAAAAGTTGTTTAATTGCGTCTAAGCCTAATTATTTTTACCATAGTAGCCATATGTGTTTACATCTGAAACTTAGCAGAATAGTGGATCTGTTGCTTATCTAGAGAAACTAAGCTTCGCAAAATCAAAGACAACGCCTTCTTTTATCATTGCGAATTAAATTATGCTTAACACATTCTAGAATTTATTCGAGGAAATAATTGTTTAAGATTTACTTCGTAGTTTTTAATATAGATATTTTGAGATTTTATGCATTTTTGCCTTGTGGCGAAGTGAGAATTGAATTAATCGAGTGAGAAATACTGAATCGTTGCTGAAAAACTATTTCCTTTTGTTTGTTTGTTTGTTTAATTTCTTTCATACATCCATTAAGATTTATTAGAGTACTGAATAGAACATGTGACAACGAGTACATCATTCTTCAGAGGATATAATTTTTGTGCATTCTGAGTTATAAAATGATTGGTATGTAACGGTGTTAATTGAACCTAGCCCCAGAGTGTCTTTATGGTAAACAAATATAGTGAATTTTAAAGCGTGCATTTATTCTGTTGCCGTTTAAGCGCTACCGACGAAGTAGATTTAATTCAGTCCAGTGGGTTTAAAAGAAATACAATAAAAAATGCGTATAATTTAATAATCCATACAAAGAAGTCACGGGGTGTACAAATCAGATTTTTATTTATAGATTATTTAGAATTCCAGTATTTTCACGAGGAGTTTTTATCTCCAGTATAAATATCATATTTCATAACCAACTTTAACTATTCGAGAAAGCAATTTCTTTAAAAAAGACAAGTAGTAAAATATTGTCGCACTTACGTGGAGGAAAAAATTGCTTTTATCTCTTACTTTTTCATAAAAACCTTTTCCAGTTTTCTACGATTTATTTCCTGATTTTGTTGTCCAAAATAGAAAGCCATCGAATCCTTCATCAATCAAACACCTAGTGAACCTTCGTATCATCTTGACATTGCAAGCGAATTGTGGGTTGCCGTCTATCATGAGAAATGCGCTGCAAGCGTCTTGAATAAAAATTTATGACAACTTATCTGATCATATATAACTGCTGTACACTCCTTTGGCTACATTTAGTACTCCATTTAGCACTGATCTTGAAGACTTTTAAGATTCTCGTAAAAGACTGCGATTTCGGTATTATATTCTACTATAGGAATTTCTTACTAGATAATGTATTTTAATAGTGATTGTAAATATTCATGTAAGTATTTATAATATCTGTAACAAAATTCGAAATCTGTATGTTTGCATTAGTGACGCTTACATGAATATATTTAGAACCAGTCTGTTGTGCACTTTTTAAAAGAGTATGTGTATACACATAGACATATCTACAAATCTATAGTGTCTGTGACAGAAAAGTGGTAACACGAAGAATTCTTCATTTGAATGATTAATCAATTGGCACACAATGATAACGCTTCGTAACAAGTACATTGTTCCCATTCCTCATCAAAATGTTATAATCCTTATAGTTTACCTTCCAATAATTAATTCTTTTGCTCATTTTTTCTTGCAGACAGACTTTGGGGAACATGACCTAAGATAATTAGGAATAAATATAAGATAATGTTGCGTTCTACGGGTTCGTGGATTTGAGAGTATCCGATGAAAACACGATGCAGAACAATAAAAAGCACAATTTATTTACAGAAATCACTATTTACAGCACAGTTCCAAAATCATCTTTAAAAGCGTCGAAAATCTACAATAAATACGCTGAACCAATCAGCAACACAGCTTCAGGCTGTAACTGTAAAGGTAGCTTCACGGCAACACTAAACTTATAATAACACCCTGGAAAAATCACCAATACACTGTCAAGCTATACTGTAAAGGTAGCTTCACGGCAAAGCACTATCTCGATCGCTTTCCGTTCACAAAACTCTCGAGTAGCTTAGCACTTACAGTTGTTATGTAGTGATTTTTGGTTAGTTTAGAATTATGGATTAATGTGTAGTTAATTGCAGTTATTTGTTAATTAATTATTGAGTGAGTAAATTATATGCATTAATTTATGCTTATTCTAAATTTTTCTTCACGAATTGTATTGCTTATGTTATTGAATCAATTATTTGTATGGGAGTTAAACAGAGTTCCCATTCTTACGTTACGCGTTCGTCAGTATTAGCTTCGGGAGAAGGAGACAATGGGAAATCGGTTGTTTCTGCGTAATATTTGAAATTTAAAAATACTTCCTTTTTATTCAGATGGTTGAAATTTATACCTCTTAAAGAAAAAAAATTTACCCTTCTTATGAACCTACTTTCATGACTGTACGTTGCCCCGTTGGAGAATTATGCCCATTTAATTGCTAAAATTGTTGAATTTCGTGTCTAAAAATTTATTCTGCTATAAGCGTCGTTTTGTGCACTTTCTCGTCAAGGTCATGTACTGCGTCCGGTTGCGTGGTAGGGGAGTGGTAGGTTTGTCGCATTCTTTCCCTCACCCCTCCTTGTTGGCGAAGGGGGTGGCGAGGGTGGAATTTTTTTTGGTGTGAAGAAGGAAAAACTAAGTTTTCGCAGCACTGTTTTGTGTTTGGCGAGATTTGCATACTAATTCACCAAATTTGGTGATTTTCGAAAATTCTGGATTCTGGACGATTGAAATCGTCATGCAAGGCCATGCTCAGCCCTTTTTGCCTTGGATTCGCAGCTGTAGAAGCACGTTATTTTTTCTTCCTCTGGAAGAGCCGGAGATGGGAAATAAGATAAAGATGAACATCTAAAAAAAAACTTGAAGTTTACTCCTCCGCACTTTACCATCCCCGTGTTGGAGTCGAGAATGTTGTTTTTCCTCATCGAATTAATACGTTGAAGAGACTTCTCGCAGTCTAGTGGATGCAACTTGAATCCCGTTATCCGGATCCTGCATGATCGGTCACTTAGATCCGAGTACTACCATCAACTCGCCTGGATGAGAATAGACGGAAAAGGGAGGAACCTTTAGGAGCTCTTGTTTTGCTGCACGAATGCACTTTACCATCTTCATAGTGTCTGATCCAAGTGTCCAGATTTCTCGCCGGACTCCCTCGTTCAACATCTGCGAAGAACTGGTCGTCGGCAGAGCCTTGTTCAACACCTGTTATGAATGGGACATCCGGAAAAAAAAATCTATAAGATGAGTTAATGCTTAATTAAATTTTCAATTCTTCCCTTCAAGTGAGTTCAACCTTTTGATTGTTAATTTCACCTGAAATTTAGTACAGCTTGCGACTTAAATTCCGTGAACATGTTTCCTAAGTAATATGGCAAATTAAAATTTTTTTTAAGAGATTTGATTAATTGAAGAAAAATTTTCCAGTAATGAATTCTTAAAGTAAGGAGTAATTGTATATGTGCTTAATTTCCAATTAAATTCTATTTAACTTTTAGTCAAAGGTTTTTCTGCTGGATCTTAAATCCAGGCTGTGTATTTAAGCAACTGCTGCACTATTAATCTATTTAGGACTTTTAACTTTAACTTGGAATGTAATTAAAATTTATATATAATGGATTAAGACAGGATATTAAATTTGTTAACTTATCTAAATTTTACCTTTTTACTTTAAGTTGTTACTATTTTTGGTTGAGAATTAACTTTAACTTTTGCAAATTAAGGAACAATTTAAAATTTAAATTCTACTTTACCTTTAATTGAGTAATTGAATGTAGGAATAAATGTAATCATTTTTCTCCAACGGGTTTACTTGAATATGTAATGTTTTCTAACTGCCTAAGGGATTGCTAAATTGATATATGTAATTTTTACCTGAGTAAATTAAGAAATTTCTTGAACTAAGTATTCTCTATCAATATTGGTAAAGACACCATGCTCGGTGATTCATTAAATTCCTGTGTATTTTTATGCTGGCCAGCAGAGTTTGATAACTGCATGTGAAAATCTAATATTAATTTTTACGGTGTAAATTTTTGATTAATTCATCTCGGTGCATATTTGAAATTAACAATATATATATTATAATTCTAAATGCATTATTTTAAATAGTTGTCACCTGAACACACCATAGATCTAGAAATTTAAGTTGAAAGATTGAGTGTCTTCCTTTAATGCTGCAATAAATATCCTTGGTTATATATATATATTTGATTCAGAGTTTTTCTTATGATGACTTGTGTGAATGTTTTTAACACCAGTACTCCTGCTTGGTCTTAGGGGTTGTTCGGGTTAGTAAACACAACGCAACTAGAATTTGGTTTTTGATATTATTGTAGGCTAATTATCGTAACAGTTAGTATTTAACATTTGGTACCACAACATTTGGTGACGCGATATTAGCACGTAACACAGTAAGCAGCTATTCTCACAATTAATCACACAATTAATCACACTCTTAATCACACTCTTTAATCACACTCTCCGGCTCTCAGAAACGCAAGGGTTTATATAGCTTTTCCTTAGGTTCCACAGGTTTCGAGAAATATCTCGACAGGAAGTTATTCTAGAAGCTTCCCGATTGGACCATGGGATATCGCCAATTTGGTCGCCAAATGGGCGATAAAGTCGCCAATCTGGCAACCCTACCATACACTATTTTATGGCAACCCTAGTGCTATGCCGGAAAGCTTACATACAAGCGCAACCTCCGAATTTTTCGCAACAATAATTTAGAAATAAATATAATCGTCGACAGGAATTAAACAGGTCGACGAGGTATACTGAAATTATAGAAACTTTATGGGAAAGCACTGGAAGAGCCACCTAACTTAATGGTAAAACACACGAGTGATGCTTTCGTGGCCTGCCTAAGGGAAGGAGTGCCTTCCTTTAGTAATTTCTAAGGAAAATGGTTCGTATAGATATTAAACATGGGGAAACCCTCAAAACCACCCAAACTCAAGGATTCGAATGCCGGACTGAACTACCAGTGCTTAGCGACATTACTGCTCAGTCGCTGGCGGGCAAACAAGCCGACAAACACTCTTCCTAAACGGATCAGCTAACCTGTCGGCTTAAAAAATAAAAGAAAGTAGATGTTGCTTAATCGTATATATACATGCACTTCAGTTAAGCAGACATAATAGTCCAAATAAGGACGTACTCAATATAATAAATAAATAAATAAATGGGACAGTTCTATATCTCCTGTTCTACTGGGCCAATTGACGAAATTCAAATTGCTTTTTTCATGTCTCGAAAGCGTGACTTATTAGATTTATATATAGCATTCTTCTAATATATAGGATATATATTACATTTATACAGCATCGTTTTAATATAAGTATTTTGACATAAAATCGGACTTTTTCTGAAATGACATGTCAATTGTTTTCCATTTTCGATTTTACTACTCAAATTATGCCTAGATATTAAATTCTGTATTTTTGGATGAGAAATTTAAGGACAAATATAAAAATTTATCTTGGCGCATTTTTTTTAAGTTTGCGCAAGAATAATTCCCTTGATAAATTTCTTAATTTACTGCAACATACTTTCTTTTCTTTTTTTTTCATTGTAAAGGAGCGGAAAAATGTCATCTATCATACTTTCAAATAATTTTAACAAAGTACGTAAACTACATTTAACTTTATTATCTCTTATAACAAATATGCCAAATTTCAAAATGCGCTAATATGTAAATTCAAGTATATTTTAGGAAATTTTGAATTAAAAAAACTTTAATTTCTTGTAGATATGCTTAGATATGCATCTACTTTAAGACGATGGAAAAACATTTTCAAGGTTATAATTCAAAATGTTTTTCGAAAAATTTATAAAAATTATTTTAAAATACAAATTTTTAAAATAAATCATAAAAAATGTGCGAATTATATTTGCATTAAGCCAAAATTTTGATTTCTGGAAGAAGAAATCAAGTAAGTTTAATAAAAAAAGATGTATTAATAAATATATATTCAATTCCATTAACACTGAGGAGCTAAAATTTTGAGAGCTAATTTTTTAAAAACTATTCTTGCGAGTTTTACAAAACTTGGCAGTTTGGCATAATTTGAATCGTAGAAACGAAATATGAAAAAACAATTAAGATGTTATTTCAGAAAACGTCCGATTTTGTGTCAAAACAAAGAACATTATACATAAATCTAATATATATCCTAAGTCATGCTTTCAAGACATAAAAAAGATAAGTTGAACTTAGTCAATCCAGTGAAATGGGAGATATAGAATTCCTTCCCCCCTTTTCTTTTTTTTTATTTGCAGTGTACCATTTATCGCTTCGTGGGTGGATCCTCTAATGACATATCACTCATTGTGTTAACAACTACGAAACTTATAATAATTTACAGTTTTTTCAAAAATGTCTTTACTAAATATAGTTACGGATTTCGTATTTATTTAGCTATTTATTTAGAATTGTAATTAAAACTGTTTTATTTTCTCGTGCAACGCAGACAATCTTTGAAGAGAAAGCTGCGTCGGAAAAGTAAAAATAAAAGAGCTCGTGCATTTAATATTTAATAAATAAATATCTCGTAATTGATGTTGCCATCCACAAAAATCGGAAGGAATCGAGAAAATAGTATTTACCAGAATATTCTAGTGAATAATTAAAAAGCTTATACAAGCCGAATTAAAACACCTCAGCTTACTTGTAGCTGTTTTAAGCGAACGGTTTGTTTATTAAATGCTGTTATTGATTGTAGCGAATTCGCTGTGAGATAGAATTAGTTTCTCTGTTTTGAATTGAAATTTGTTAACGTTTGAGATATTGCGATATTGTACGAACATCGCTGAGGAAATATTTCTGCATTTTTGTTTTATTTCTTTGAAAAGAAGGAATTTTGTTAACTTTTTAACGACTTGCGCATTCAATCCATTACGAACCCGTACACACACAACAGAATTTATCAGTTACTCATCAGGTGCTTCGATGCAGAAGAGCTCATCAGATGATCTTCGAAAGTGCATGCACTACAGCAGTGAGATTGTAATCTTCGCAAGTGCATGCACTACAGCAGTGAGATTGTAATCTTCGGAAGTGCATGCACTACAGCAGTGAAATTGTAACTGGATGTCAGTGAAGAGCTCATCAGGAAATGTTCGGAAGTACACGTACTTAAAGCAGATGCATAGGTCAGTATTGCCTAAGCAAGGAGTTTATTTTATCTCGTAGTTTTTTTACATAACATCAGTGGTAAAGATATTGCAACCACTACATCACAGTGGCAACCGACAAGTCTCAAACTCTATCGAACTGCTAAAATGTTTGCTGCTAAAAAACTGATCAAACTTTACACTAGTATTCACATGTTCTTCCTGTAAAATTGACTTACACATGTGAAATTTTACGAAAATTTCTATTTTAGATGACCATCTACGATACACTCGCTGCAGTGGTGATGAATGGTCCTTATTAAAACTAAAAATCTCAAAACCTCTTAACCGTCTATCTTTTTAACATTCCTCCTGAAAACTGGAAATGAAATATGCAAGTATGGATTTTGAGTAATTCTCGTAAATGTTCTTGTAGTTAATTTAATGAAAAGTGTTTTTAAAATAGTGGATAGTATAGAGGCATCTGAGAGATTGTAAGCAACATAGTCTAATTATCTCATTATCTACTAAAACTTTTAAGTTCTTTTGGGATTCCCAAGATATAATGAGCAAAACTTTCAGCCCGCTAAGAAGTATACTTTGAGATTTCCTAATTAGACAAAATTACGTTTTTGCACAGAATTTTCAAGGGACACTTGCTGGCATTCACATCGGGAAAATCAACCATGTATCCCACATATTCCATAGCTGGGAAATAAAATGCAAACAGGATAATCAGTCCTCTGCAACTTTAGTTTTTAATGTGTAATATGTTAGTTACGTAAACCACATAAAAATTATGCACAAATCGTACCTAAATTTTGTAATATTTCATGCATTACTTATTCAAAGTTATACTGTTAAACATCTGCACAATGTATGGGGTGGGAATAGTTATATAACTCTTGAACTAGTGCTGGTAAGTCAGGGACAGAATTCATCAGATCTAGTAATCTGATGAGGTGTGAAAAAGTTTGAAAACTATTTGATGTTATCAAGCAATTTCAGACATCAAAATTTCGGAAAGTTTCATTGATAAACTGCGGAACTAATTCTGAAAACGCAGTAACTGTAAGTAGAAGATTAAAACAATGCCACAAATATAAATTAATAAAAGAAACATCATTTGATGCTAACTATTATTTTTAACCTGTAGAAAAATTAGAGTTTTTTATGGTGGGAAACGTGAAAAATGCGCAATGCCCTCGCCAGAACTCGAACCTTGGACATCTCGAATACGCGCGAAGTAGGCTGACCATTACACCACGAAGTCATGCTAAGAAATGCCTTATATTCTTCCCCTTTAAATGGGTGATTGGGGACTAGGGTATCCAGTCGCCATATCCTGGTTGTGGAGAATCATCCTCCACCTCCTTTTTTAGTTAGAGTCATTACGTTATTTTGAAGCAGGAAACATGAAAAATGAGAGATGCCCTCGCCAAGACTCGAACCTTGAACCTCTCGAATACGCGCCGAATATACTGCCCATTGCACCACGAAGGTGTGCTAGGAAAGCGGGAGAAATAACTTATAAACCTTTAAATCTATTATTCGTCCTTTTCAACGTCTTAGGTTGCATAAGAATATCATGAATTTAAAATAACTATTCGAGCTATAGGCATTTTTCAAAAGTATGGCAACCTTTTCTAACATGTGATCCTATTTGTCATATTCCTCTTTGAACCCTTTCGTGGTATGAATGGTTAACACGCCCAGCTAAGAACTAGAAGGTCGAGGATTCTAAAACCGCTAAGAAAGCAGCTGCGTTTTCATATTTTCTGGCTTTGAAACTCCTATAGTACTCAAAAGAATGACGCCCGAACTAGAAAAATCGACATTTGGTGAACGACAGTTCATCAGCATTTATTGAGTCTTCTTCCTCACTATGATCATTTCCATATGGATGAGAATGTCAGGAAATATCACAATCCCCGTACATGTTCTTTTGGATTAATGATTAGTATTTTCAACAGGTACCTGGAAAATCCGTGAAACTATATATACAAAAAAAAGGTTGTACATGGTTATACGATGATTTGAAATTTATCTCTCCTTATTTCTCCTCCTTATTCTAGAAAAATGTTCCTGATTGTAGAGAAATAATACTTTAGTTATGCATAAGATGTAGAGTTGAATTCATTGTTTTCTAAGAACTAGACTGCGAGCAAAAATTCTGTAAAATGCTAACGAAAGATAGATCAGTGGCAAAACTTATCAAATTTAATAGCTTGATAAGCTGTAAAAAGTCTGAAAACTCTTTAAACATGTAAGGATTATTTTAATTTTCTAATAGCTATTATTAATTCTGAAATCCTCTTCATTAAATTCTCGTTTCCCACTTACAACTGCCTACCAGAGTGAGTTTTTGGTATCTCACTGCATGTGAACAAGGTAGAAAGAGTATATAAAGGAAGTTTCGCTTACTTCAGTAGAACAGCCTAGGAGTCCTTAGTAGCGCGTGTTTGCTGTCAGGCTACTTCGTTTTTAAGCTGGCTAAGTTCAGCCGTATTGTACTGTGATAGCCGCCGGCTAATTTGATAAAGGACAACTACGTAAGGTACATGGCGTATGGCTTCAGCCGAGTGTGCTTGGTTTAGCATTGAATTAGTTTCTTATTTTCTTATCTTGAGTTTAAAGCCCAAGTGGAAGCTTTCCTATATGCCCGAGAAGGTGCCAACTGTCATTATTTCTTTAAGTAAATAAAAGAGTATTTTAATACTTCTGTGGACATTGTCGTTTACTTAAACACAGCGATAAGTCGCTACATAATTCAATAAGTTCCACTACTTTCCACTGTAGTTCCACTATAGACAAAGCAGTTAGGAACATTACACTCTCATGAAGCTATTTCAGACATTACGTTTTCGAAATGTTTCATTCATAAACTGTGAAACTAATTCTAGAAATGCAGTAACTATGCATAGAAGATTAAAATAAAGCCACAAATATACATTTACACAAAGAAATATAATTTGATGCTAACTATTAAAGTTGACTTTTAAATTTCACCAAATTGCTGTGACATTTCCAGGGAGAATACGGAAGCTTGCATCGACGTAGAGTAGTGGAAGTTTTAGTAGTTAGCTTATGCTCTTATGGGACAGTTTTATGTATGGTATAAAAAGTGCTAATCAGTGGAAAGCTCGATAGCAGTGGCTATGGAGCCTGGGGATTTGGATGCGAAGAAGACGATATATTTTTCTTAGATGGTGAACAATCGGCGAATTCTTACTCAACGTGAAAGAACAAAGCAGAGTAACTCTCTTATTTGTGTGCTGAAAGGATTAATTCCATGGAGAGACTAAAGCATAAGAAACACTTGTTACACTTATTGCTAAACAGTCAGAAGCATTTCATTAAGAACTACAAAGACAGCGAAATGTTTTCAAAAACATTTGCTAACCAACTTCAATCAGAAATTGTTCCGTTATTATAAAAAATTTTCCACGTTCACCGTGAGTAAAACTGGTTATAAAAACGCTAAAATTAGATGTTATGTAAAGTATGTATTAATGCGGTCAAAATACGTTGCAACTGATAGAATGCCCTTGAGAAGTTAAATGATGAATTGATAGCAATCCACTGTCTCCTGCAAATATTTCCAAAATTTTTGCTACTGTAAAACGTTTTATTCTGATCAGAATAAAAATTCTAATTTCAACGCAAATTATCCAAACATTTTATATAATTACGTTAATTTTGAAATTATTTTTATGTAGAGCTCGTTATTTACTCAGGCTTTTGTAATTTTTTTTTTCTGCTGTGTTGAGGTTGGTTGTGATTTAGGAATCTTACGTTTCGAATATATTTGTTTCTGATTAATTAAATAAATCTGAAAAATAATGGATTATAATTGTGCTGTCTATAAAAAATAATTAAAAAATAACTAACTGCTTACGCAAATAAAGTTCCCATAAGAATTCGAATTTTATAATTTTACCCAGAAAGTAAAGTTGTCCAAATGATGAGAAAAAATCTCTGACAATCGGAGCCCGGTTCCTTATTTGGCAACGCGACGCTTCCTCTAAACACCTGTTTCCATATTTGGAAATACGAGATATCAGAAAATATTCTTGTCTCTAAGGTTAATCGAAATAAAGTAAGGATAATTCTAGAAATTTAAATACATGTCTTTAGAAGAGATTTTTTTCATATTGTCTGTACGTACGTCCCTATGTATGTATCTCGCGTATCTCAAAAACGAGCAGCCTCAGAAAGTTGAAATTTTGTATATTAGACTGCTATAACACGCAGATGTGCACCTCTCTTTTTGGTTGCAATCGGCCTCGCTGAAACTATATATATGGGTATATATATACATGTACGTAGGCTATTCAGAAAGTAAGGAATGTTTTGAAATTAAAAAGAAACTAAGTACAAGAAAAAAAATTATTATATACATCAGAAAGAGCGACTAAAATTCTACTTTTCTACATAATCACCAAAGAAATTGAGGCACTTATAGCCGTTGACAAACTTTGAAATTAATTCGTCATAGAATTCTGTCGCCTGCGATCTCAGCCATTCAGTGACGCGTCCAAAGTTCCTTGTCGTCGTCAAAGGGCTGTGTTGCTGGCCTGTTCTTCATTCTTGGAAACAAGTGAAAATCACTAGGCGCAAGATGGGGACTATAGGGCGGATGAGGGAACACCTCCCATTTGAGTGAATTAAGGAGTTCTTGAGTGCTGTTTGCCGTGTGAGGTCGGGCATCGTCGTGCAAAAACAAAATTTTGGATGTCAACTTTCCTCGGCACTTGTTTTGAACTGCTCTCCTAAGGTTGCGCAAAGTTTGACAGTACCGCTCAGAGTTCATTGTGGCACCACGTTCGAGAAAATCAATCAGAAGCACACCTTGCCACCCCCTAAACGCAGTCGCCATAATCTTCTTTGGTGACAAGGTTTGCAAACATTTTCTTAGTCTTTTGGAGGAACTTGTGTACCCCCACAGCATGGACTGTAATATTGTCTCGCAATTCACGTGTCTCACCCACGTCTCGTCACCAGTAGTCACGATTCGATTCAGCAACTAATCACTATGTCTGTGATACGCCTCCAGAAATGTCAAAGCTGCCCCTGTTCGCTGACCTTTATGGTGGTCCGTAAGCAATTTCGGCACCCATCTTCCACAAAATTTCCAGTAGCCTAGCTTTTGTGTGACAATTTCAAACAACAAAGTACGTGAAACTTGTGGAAAACTAAGCGAAAGCTCCGTTATTGTGAAACGGCGGTTTTCACGAATCTTTTCATCAACTTTAGCGACCAGTTTGTCAGTTACAATGCTAGGGCGTCCACTCTTCTCTTCATTGTGAACGTTAGTTCGGCCATTTTTAAACTGAAGGCACCATTTCCAGATTGAACTTTCGTCCATTACGTTGTTTTCGTACACTTTACGCACTTGCCGATAAATTACCATAGGTTTTAGGGTTTTTGCCAACAAAAACCGTATCACAGACCGCACCTCACAACCGGCGGGATTTTCAATTGCAGCGCACATTTTAAATTTGAATATCGAAAAAACGGTCAGCGTGGAAATGTTCCCGTTGTGATGGCTGGATGCCGGCTGAGATGCCTAGCACGCAGACACAAAATATACGTGATCGGCCTAGCGACGTCAGACGGAAACGTTCCTTACTTTCTGAATAGCCCTCGTATGTATATATATATGCATACCCGCTCTGTTACTCTGTTCCCTGAGCTCAGTTTTTTTATTCTTATATGTTTGTAAATTGCACATTTTTTGCTTTAAAAATGTTTGAATTATGTTGTTCTTAAGATTCTGGTTGTTCTTAAGATTTCATGCCTTTGGTAAATCTGCATGCAATATTTGTAGAATTATCAACAATTTAAAAGTTGCTTAAGTGCGGCTAAGCCTTATTATTTTTAGCATAGCAGCCATATTTGTTGACATTTGAAATTTATGAGAACAGTGGATTTTTTGTCAATCTAGAGAAACTAAGCTTCGCAACAACAAAGATAACGCCTTCTTTTTTTATTGCGAATTAAATCATGCTTAATCTATTCTGGAATTATCAATTATGTTATTAAATTATCCCTATATTGACTCAACATAGCGTCCACAACAAATTAAGTCAGCTTCTAGTCTTTCAGTGTCTTTTTGCCAAGTGAGACCAAAGGCAAACTTTCAGTTTTATGCACCGAAACATCTGCCATTTTGCTTGGTAGCCGAATTGATTGTTTTTGAGTATAAACTTGCTCACGTTAACCTTATAAGGTTGAGAGCACCATTCTATTCAAAGCCTAAAACGGAACCCTATAGGACAACTGTTAAACTATTTCGTCATATTAAATAAACGCCAATGTTGTTTATTGCTTACATAAAAAGGTCAAGAGTTTTATATCAGTGCGACTTATTTTCAAACTTTATATAAAAGCGTAGGAAAAAGGAATGCAAACTTTATGTTTCATTGCTGATAAAGGTGTCCCATCGAATATTTGAAAAACAGCTCATTTTCTTTCCTATCTTTCTCCCACATGCTCCGGATTTCAAAACTGTCACCGGGAAATGTGAAAAAGTTTCGGCTTTCCATCTTTACAACTGACGTGTGCAACCGATAGGGAAAAAAATTTCCTTCGATCGTTTTGCAAAACTGGAAAGGGGGTTGAAGGCAAAATTTTTTTTCTAGAATATATTTTAATGTTGTTATTTTTGTTTTTGTTTCATTTTTATTCTAGAATCAGAGAGAAAGTTCCTTCAAGTATCGCAAATACATTATTTAATTATAACCTGACAGCTTACCTAACATATGGAAGAGCTGCTGGTTAAAATTTGTTAACTAACAACAAAAACAAACCCCAAAAGCGTATCACATTGCTTGATAGAATAATTCAAACTGTAAGATTACATATTTATATATTGAACAGCTAAACGTATTCAACATTTTTTCAGAAAACTCAACAATTTTTCTCTACAGTAAAAGTATGTAGAGATATTAAGAGTTCTGATGCTGAGAGACGTGAAAAATGAGCAATGCCCTCGCCGGGACTCGAACCTTCTACCTCCCAATTATGCGCCGAGTGTGCTGACCATTACACCCCGAAGCCATGCTAGGAAGGCGGGAGAAATACCTTATAAACAATTTACATATTTTTTATTTCAGTAAGTTATGAAACACTATATGTCATTAAAAGTTAAATGTTCTTTAAGATTTCTTGAATAAACGGTAAAGGCGAAACTTCAGTCAAAACTGCTGTTTCATGTTATACCGACTTTTTCAGAGGCAGAGAAACAGCTAACGAAACTTCAAGCAGAACTGGCATATGTCAGTCTAATTTAATAGGAGAAAGATAATAATTTAATCTTATATGTCAAAATACAGTGAGGTTGATAGATTCACTGCTTAGGATTGTAAGGGTTTAGTTAAACTAACAAAGTTTTATTTTAATTTGACTGTGTCTATCTCTTCTCATTTCAACTTCCCGTTAGAATAAGCGCGCGTTTCAGCTTTATGCTAATTTGAAGTGGAGCCAAGTAGTATTTAAACGAAAGGTATAAACCTTTCAGTGTGAGAGAGCTTTAGTCTCAGACCACTGTTACTCTGTTCAACTTTGGCCTGACTAGCTAGTATTTAAATTCTAAGCCGTAGCGCTGTTACGTGATTGCTTATTGAAATAATTCTAAATGCGTCAGTATTATTTAAATCTTGCTACGCACTATTTAGTTTAGAGGCCAACCTCGCGTTATAGCTCTGTGAGCAACGACTATTTAATTTCTAATTAGTTTCAGTTTAAATTTGATCGTTCATTTTAGACCCAAGTGCGGTCTCTATTTTCTGTATCCCTCCCGAGTTGGGAAGTGGTTGTAAATACTTGTGGTGTAATAAAAGACGATTTTAAATCCCTTTAAAGTGCAGTTCTTATATCACTTAATCACAATATTCTACCACAGAACATAGCTGCATTCAGCTCCCTGTTCCAGATCAGTATTTAAGGAGTTCACGAAGATGTTTTTCAAGAATATGCACCGAACACTCAGTCCTGACAGGATTAGCAGGCACGAAAAATAATTTCAAATTCTCTTAAAGAGCCTCTTCATCTGAATTCATTGAAATTGAGAAAAACTTAACAGAACTCCTACCTATAGATCAATGAATTCTCATCTAACTGCAAAATTTTTCACAGCCTGTATTTATATCATCGTTCAAAGGAGAATTGCAAAATTAGAATCAGAAAATCATTCCTGAGCTCTCTAAAATCCGTATGTATGTGTAAGATATGGATTTTGCTAAGAACGTTAAATGTATACTAATAAAAGTTAAAATCAGTTGTTTAATGATGTGATCAATATTAAAGACAGCAATTCAGAATATCATTAAATCAGTTTAAGTGCTTATTTAATATAGTTGTTTATTATAATAAACACACAGCAGTATCATCATAATACACTATTTCTGAAAAGTAGTTTGTTTTAACAGCCGAACTCTAAAGGCTATAAATTAAAAAACGTGTTGGCAACGTAAGGTAATTTAATTATGTGAGGCGTGAAAGTTATGTAACACTATAATGTTAAGTATTAAATACAAAAACGCTACTGGGCTTGTAATGCAAATGGACACTTTTAATAAATAATAAAGCAGTCGAAATTATTGGATACCATTAAGACGAAACAATGGAAGGATAAGATCTACTTGCCTGGCCAGAATATTTAGGAGGTAATTCTATGGTCCTGTCTCGGCTACTTACAGGCCGTGATTGCCTGAGCAAACATCTTTACCGAACTGGTATGCTTGCTGAATCATACTGCCCACTGTGATCTTATGTAACCAACGAACAGATCCAATCTTCGTCACTGTGGGGCACTACCTGGTTATGACTCCGAGACCTTCCGATACTGGCCTTCCAGACTGTCTTAGACAATGACGTTCGGTCACTCCTCTACTCCTCTATTTCCTTAAACTTCTTGTTGCGTTTTGCGTTTCCGTTAGAAATAAAAAAAATATCTGAAACAAATTTTATATTGCGTTCAAATGGACTTTTTTCATTTACACATACATACACGTTTCGAGAGCATTTGGGCTAATAATATTTAAAAACAGCATATCTTTAAAATTTCGCAGAGACAGTCTAGCTCGCTGGAGATAAAAGTACTTTATTTCGCACAGTGCGTTGCCATTGTTGGCTTTGAAATCGTTAAGTTTCTTAATCAAAAATACTTTAAAGTTTAAAAGAATATGAAATTGATAGTAAAACAAATTCTAAATTCAAGATTCGGGCTTCCAGGTGCCCATATTTGAATGGAGGACAACGTCATTCAAAGTTTGATAACTCTAGGTACCGTTCTTTCTTCACTATCCTAGAAAAATACATGCATTCATGAAGATTCTTCATTATTTAATTTCTTTAATATAATACAGGGTGATAATACTCGGTGGCAGCAGTTTGGAAAATGATACAGCCGTTTATAGTGACGATTCCACGCAAAATACCGTTTCAAGACTAATAGCTCTTCATGTTCACGCCCCTTTAGCTAACAAATAAATAAAAAATGATTTTAAAAAGATTTTACTGTAATATATTAAATTTAAACGTATTCTTTTGGATTCCAAATATAATATTGCACAGGTAAGTAAATCTAATACAAAAACTGAAAGGTTTCAGATTTTAAATTACGTCTAAAGGAGCGTTTTTTAACGTTTTGTGTATTACATTTATTTATTAAATATCATGTTCTGCGTATTCAAACCATAAAATTTCAGTTCAACAACAGTATCAAAAAATAATTTTGAAATGAGTATATCTTTAGAATTTCCGATACAGAGTCTCGCGCGCTAAAGATAAAAAGGTTTTTTTTTCGTTTTCGTACAATGTTATCCTTGCTCACTTTGAATTCGTTTAGTTTTTTTTAATCAAAAATTCCTTGCAGCGTTACAAAATATGAAATCCATAATAAAACAAATTTCAAATTCAGATTAAAGCTTCCACATGCCCATATTCTATGGAAGATTACATTATTCAAATGTTGATGGCTTTAGGTACCGTTGTATTATCGCAATGCCAGAAACATACATACATTCACGCAAATTCTTCATTATTTAATTTCTTTAAGTATAATACAGGGCGATAATATTTGGTGGCAACAATCTGAAACGTGATTCGCAGTTTATAGTTTTCAACGCAAAATAGCAAAACGAAATTAATAGTCCTTCAGGGCAAATTGCCCCTTTGGACTAATAAAACTTAAAATGCTTAAACACTGTGAGTTTCTCATAAGTGTATCATTTTTCAATAAACGTTCGATATTAGGAAATAATAAATGCATTACACCAACCTGGATATTATGCACCAGACCGACTGGTGACTTATCTATTGAAATGATAATTACATCCAGCTGTCTTTTTGACGAATAATAACTTTACAAAGCACTTAATATAATCAGCTTCTATACATCTTGAATTAAAACATTAATTCCCAAGAGATACTATTAAAAAAACAAGAATACATATTAGTGGAATTACCATAATACTACAAGAAAACACCGAAACATAACGAGATAGGCGCAAGGCATATCTGATGCCACTTAGACAAGGTAAATAAAAAACTTTATTCATTTAACGCAGTCTTGCGGATAGCTCCCACTGTCTATTGTCGTTATGACGTCACACTACGTGATAAATATTTTAATCATTGAACATAATTTTTCTGTGAAATAGACAAAATATGAAATAGATAATAAAACAAATTCCTCATTCCAAATTTGCGCTTCCAAATGCCAATATTCGGGTAGAAATGTATGTTATTCAAAGTTGGATGGCATTAGGTACCGTCGTTTTATCACAATGCGAGAAACATACATACGTTTATACAGATTTTTCATTATTTATTTTCTTTAAATATAATACAGGGCTCTAATATTTGGTGGCAGCAATTTGGAAAGTGAACCGACATTTATAGAGAACCAACGCAAAATGGCGAAACGAAATTAACAGTCCTTCGGAGCAAATTGTGCCTTTAGACTAATAAATAAAATAATTATTGACATTTTCTAATTGTTCTTTTATTTCTTTTTGTTTGCAAGGAATTTCTTTTTTTATTTATTTAAATATAAAGCATATAAATGATAGCATACAAAGCATTATATGCTTTGATTTCTTTTCATAGTAATTAAATTTAATTTTACTTAATAAATTTAATTAAAATTAATTTAAATTAAATTTTAGTTATTTAATTAACAAAGTTAATGTTACTCATTTTACATTATTATTTGAGAATCAAAATATTTTTCTCTCAAAAAAAAGGAAAGGCATTCTTTTAGCAAATATATTTTTTTCATAAGTGCACATGTTTAAAGGCGATTTGAATGAATTGTTGAAAGATAGTGTAGAGGGAAAATAATATTATACATCATACATAAAGTGTGTCCATTAAATACAATTTATCTTTCTTAAGTGTAATATTTCTATAGTAAATACATATCTTGAAAATATAATAAAAAAATTTCTGTTCTGTCTATTCAGGTAATGGTAAATACCGAATGCCGAAGAACCAATTTAAATAACAAAAAATCTAAATTCAATCTATCGGCATTTCTCTAACGCAAGGAATTTGCTTCATCAAACTTAGAAACCTGAAGAGACCAAAACTGGTCTTTTGGTGTGTAAGAAACACCAGCTGGCAAAAATGAGAAAGAGGAAAGAAATATGGATCATAACACGATTACAAGAAAAATGATCATAAAAGAAAGGCATGGATCACAAATAACAGAAACAGTGTTAGCTCGAATATTAGTTGCACTAGTAGCGCAAAGGCCCAAACTAATCAATATTGCGTAATACAAAATACAGAATATCTCTAGAAAACGGTAAATATTTTTCTTCATTTTACTGACCTCGCTTCAGTTTATTTCAGACAATAAATTGTAGACTTCAAATATTGTTTACTGTCATCAATATAAGTTTTTATTCGGTACTTATAAGGAAAAACAAATTTCTTGTACTGTTCCATTTAGGCAACTAGTTTATGGGCTAGAATGTTGCATAAACAAAACGAAAGTAATGTTGTTGTTGTTGGGACTAATCTCGATTGTCTGACACCAGATCAAACCCACGAAATTCATCGTGACACAGAGGTAATATTGCGCCTGTAGCTGGCAAGAACTTTAGGTATCATGCAGATGACAGTACGAATTCACGCTCAGTTCCACCCCCCCCCAATTATGAAGTAGAACGCTCCCGTTGGATGGGTCTGAGTATCTCCCACCC
>KK115165.1:246621-278894 GCA_000611955.2 Stegodyphus mimosarum
TTTCCCTACCATCAACCTCTAGAGTAGGTTCGGTTCGTCGCATATTTAGAGTGGCCCCATGCTGCACAGACATTATACATTTACAAACATCCAGGCCTTCTCCGGAGTTCGAACCCGGGCCCTTCGGTACGGCAGCCAGTGTCAGAAACCAGTAAAACGGTTGAGCGGCACAGCAGCCAGTGTCAGAAACCAGTAAAACGGTTGAGCGGCACAGCAGTCAGTCTCAGAAAGCAGTACCCCGGTTGAGCGGCAAAACATTAGTGTCTTTGTTGTCTATAATGCAAATATATTACAACAAACCTTATTCATTAAGATTGAATTCTGTTTTCCTTGCATCCACTGCATCCTGAAGAGCAGTGGTATTGGTACAGCATCACAATATCGCGGAATATAATCAGTAGCAATCCTTTAACCTAGTAAAAACGTTAGAATACAATGCAATGCAAAGAAAAAGCTAATCCGATCTCACCGCGAATTCGCTACACTTAACAACAACAGCTCACTAAGCAACTGCAGTTGAGCTGAGAATTTTGAATCTTCCGTCGTGTCAGAAGTATTTGACCTAACGGCCTTGACTTCCATATTTCACCTGAAGTTAACATTCTAAAATAAGGCATCGTGGATTCCATAGAACGGATGCACATCTGTGATAAAGCAATTAATGGCAAAAGGCAAGCAATTGACAAGATAATCATATCGCAGTCACGTGACATGGAGGTGCGCCTGGAGAGATATCGTAGATGAAAATTTTCACAAGTCCGTAAAATTTTTGAATAATGATGAAACATAATCTTGCAGTAAATCTATAGTAAAAAATACACATGATAAAAAGTACGTAGAATGAATAGAAAGTTGCAGAAATGCATACAAGTCCCAAAAATTATTTTTTAATTCGACTGGATTCGAACTCACGATCTCATCGAAAGCATCAGAGTCCGGGTTTAGCCCGCTTGGCTGCAATGCGTTTGTCAAAGCGTTAGATGAATAGTCGAGTTTGTCGTTCTCGTTGATGATGATAAATTTATTACAGAATTCTTTTAATTTGAAAAGAAGTGGGTGAAGCCATAAAAATTTCTTGTGCTGGTGAGAGTAGGCGTATCTTGTTTAGGTAATTCTATTCGAGGGTTCAGAGCTTCTGCGTAAGTTTTTGAGCTGTTATTAGTGAAGGCTGGAAATTGATCAATAAATTTTGAAAAATCATTTTGGAGGGTTGGCCGCTTCTTTTTGCTGTAATGCTGTTTATTGCTGAGATGTTCAGGGCAATCAATACTGGTAGTGGCATACGATCCGGTGCATAGACTGATTTCACCGGGATTTCTTTATTTCCTTTAATTGGACATAGGTAGGAATGGTGATTTTCAGCACACCTTCACACAACGGGGAATATTGTAGCAAGCTTTTTGTGTATGTTCGTAGCGTTGACATCGAAAACATTGTATCGGTCCAGGTCTGCTTTTGTGGCCCACAATTCTCACTTTCATGTCAGAAACATGCGTGATATCCTAAATACTTTTTTCGATCTGATTTTCGGTGGTTTCGATATAAAAAACAGGGAGTAACGTGGGAACTCCGTCCCACATACGTTGAATTTGATGACACTTTAGAACTGGGGTCCCCTACCAGCAACCTCTCGAGAGGACTTTCCGTTCCCAGCATATTTAGAGTGCCCCCATACCGCATGAACAATATATATTTACAAACATTCATGCCTTCTCCAGGATTCGAACACCGGCCCTTCGGCACGGCAGTTGTCAGGACTGAGTGTTCTATGCATACTTTTGGCAAACATATACTTGAAGCCTTTAAAGTCCTGATCTTGAACAGGGAGCTGAATGCAGCTATGTTCTGTGGTCGAATACTGTGGTTAAGTTGTAGAATAACTGCACGTAAGAAGGATTTAAAATCCTATTTTATTAAACCACTATTATTTACAGCCACTTTCCAACTCGGGAGGGATAACAGAAAATACTGACCGCACTTGGGTCTAACTTGAACAATCAAATAATTTAAACTAAAGCTAAGTAGAAATTAAGTAGTCTTTGCTCACAGAACTGTAAACGCGAGGTTGGCCTCTATGCTAAACTATTAATGGTGCGTAGCAAAATTTAGCTAATACTAACGCACTTAGATTATTTCACTAAATAATAGCGTAACAGCGCTAAGGCTTAGAATTTAAATACTAGCTAGTCAGGTGGGCATCGAACAGAGCCGCAGTGATCTGAGACTAAAAGCTCTCTCACAGTGAGAAGTTCCTCGCTAAACTTAAATACCAAAACTTGGCTCAACTTCAAATTAGCATAAAGCTGAAACGCGCGCTCATTCTAACGGGAAGTTGAAATAAGAACTTATAGGAAAGAGAAAAATTAACATAAAACTGTGTTAGCTTAAACTAAAATCTTGCACAGTCAGCTATGTTAACCACTATACCGGTTGGGCGGCTGTGCAAATTATGTTCCCTACTTTTGCATCATGTGTAATTCCTAGAATTAGAACAGCAGTAACTGAAACTAAACGCAATGTTCGGTGAATAAAAGGGAATAATTTGAAATTGAAACGACTTATAAACAACAAGTAATGCAATAGAATTACTAAGTAGCAAAATGCGTTTCCTTACGCAGAAAAGCGATGTGAGAATGTAGGGTACACGATTCAGTGAAATATTTCTTTGAAACACATTGCTATATGAAACAAAGTTGATCCAAATAAATTTGTTCGTAATTTTTTTGTATTGCTACGAAAATTATCTATCAAGAAGAACGATCATTTAGCAGCAAAACTGCTAGACGTCACTTCTTTTGAGCGTTAGCAAATCCCCTTGTTCGAAATTAATAAATATTTATTTATGTGCTTGCTGTGTCACATTTGCATATAAAGGGCATTATGCTCAGCATCTTAGCACTGCATTGAAAAAGCAGCTTCGTTATTTCATTTTTATGGATACTTTTGATTCGAGATTTAGCAACCGTAGCGTCTAACCATAAAATTAGTCTTGACTGGTACCCAAAATACAGCAGAACTCTTCGATGAGGAGATTCTTGAAACTTTTGAATCTCAGTTCGTTCTAACTTTTAGCAACCAACTCAAAAGCGTAAAATGTCTTCACCCTGCAAATTTCAGCATCTTTAGTTCTAGTTTATTACAGTCCGAAAACAGTTATGGAACCCGGCTTAGGCAGTATATCCCCAAAACTATCACAACTGTAATAAGGAAGTAAGCTGCTACAATTTTTTTTACGCTTGTAAGATCTAGTTCCTTTAGCTATCATAACATCTAATTAGATCTACTTAAAATGTCTATCTTGCGACTTCTCTCAAAGACTGGAAAATGAAAACAACAAGGGAAGGGTATCAAAAACTATTTTATTCAATACACTAGTTTACATACGGCACGGACTTACGTGCTTACACAGACACCAACTACTTGTGGTGATGAACTTAAAAAAAGATAAGGCAACAATTAAATTTAAAGATAATTAATTAGTAATACAAGGCTACACAGTTCAGCTTAAGCTAATAGGTTGACTCAGAATCAACATCGGAAGAATAATAACTCGGTAGCAAGATTGCGTAGCCTATATTAAACACATTTGGAAGAAAATAGCAACGTGCGCTCACAATAGCAAAACCACGCTCTGTCTAACCTCTTCGTTCCAATGGTTTAAATATTGTCTTTTACCTTAGCTTAATTACATCCTGGCGAGAAAATGAGAGGGGAATAAGAGAAACAGGAAAGTCTCACAAATTGAAATAACTATTAGTGAAATTAAATTAAACCCTACAAGCTCAGATCAAAGAAGTTAGAATTAGGGAAATAACTTGTTGGAGTTTCTATTTTAAGCTCCGAATAAAGAATCTCTTTTTTGAATTTACAAAAAGGTTTTTTCTAATAGCCACCATACAGAATACTTTTTGCCACTTTGTAAAGGGGTGTTGCTAATGAGCGGAAATGTACACTGAAATTGCTTATATAATAACTACTGCGAATTTTCAGACCCAGGCAAAGAAATGAAAACAACATTATATATAATTAGATTTTTATGTACCGTATTATCAATCAAAGTTCCTAAAAACTTTTAAATACCTCCAAATTGAAAATTGCTTAAAAATCAAAAGATTTATCTCGCTGATCTTAAGAGGGTTCTCTGTCTTACCTATAGAGAAAAGAATCTAATTCCTTTTTGTCAAGCAGAGCTTTACCTGACCTATGGTTATACTACGATAAGATTGTGTTGAAAGTCAAAAGCCCTTCACGTCAATCGTTTTTCTTCTTTAGAACACCACACCCGACTGTCTAGTAAATGCGGGTTGTCTAGTTTTAAAACACCACCCAAACAAAGTTGCTATTTACAGACCCTGACTTTGATGAAGAGCTAACTTGACTTTTTGAAAGATCACAGTTCGACCTTTTATTGTTTTTAAGGCGGCTAATGAAATGGATTTCTTGCCAATAACGATGTGTAGATCCCTGGTGTCTCAACTTTGAAATATATATAAAGATATGGATATAATTGGAATTTCTATGTTGACGGAATGAAATCTAAGAACTTTATAAGCTACTTTTCCTCTCTTTTCTGCATGCCTTCGTGGTGTAGCAGTAGCACAGTCGACGCGCGTTCGAGAGGTCCAGGTCCGAGTCCAAGCAAGGGCATTGCTCATTTTTTCCTATCTCTTGCTTCAAAATAACCTTATGACTCTACACTGGCACCCGAACTAAAAAGAGTGGTGGATGATGAATTTTCACCGCCAGGATTTGGCAATCGAGTGCCCTAGTCCCCAGTGTCCCTTTGAAAGGAGGAGTATCTAAGGTTATTTTCTCCCTCCTTTATGCATGCCTTCGTGGTTCAATGGTAGCAAAGTCGGCGCATATTCGAGTTCCGTGGAGAGTATTGCTCATTAGTCATGGCTCCTGCTTCAAAATAACCTAATGAGTCCCAGTAGCATAAATTAAATTTATTCGATAACGGTGACTTTTTAAGTAAATTTATTTACTTAAAAAGCTTGCTTGTCGTTGGCAATAATTTTTTGTTTTTTCCAAAATATTTTTTTTCATCTGAAAGTATTTATCGCTTTTCAAACCTTTGAAAATAAATAACTATATTTTACATTTTCTATATCATCATCGGATATCTTATTAAATTCATTTTTACGAGTTTTGTGCATAGATAGATAATTTTCGTGCAATTATATGCGAAATCGTTGTATTTTTCTATACTACTTAAAGTGAAAAACTGGAAAGAAACGATACATTGCCGAAAAAATAAGAATACAGGCGAGAGTCTATTTAACTTTGAGTAAATGGCTATATCGCTAATCTGGCGATGTATCGCCAAGCTGGCAACGGTTTTTTCAACTACTTTCTTGTCGCCAAAACTTCGCGACAGTTTGGCAGCGTTGTGTTTAATGTTTCTAGTAGTTTGGAGGGTAACTACTGATTATGTTCTGTGACACTCTTAAATGCTGCTGGAATATTTTTGTGAAAAATTACAGGACTGTAAATTTTTTTTGATAAAATAAATTTTATCAAGCTATCACCGGTTTTGTGCGCTTTCAATCTATTGCGAACCCTTACGCACGCAACATTATTTTTTGTAAGGGGGAGGGAAAAAATATGATAATCATCTATACCATCAATATCTAAGTTCGCTATAATTATGTACCTATATTTTGTTATGATTTTTCTCAAAGCTATCAACGGATATTTACCTGGTGTTAAATCTTTTAGTTTATGAATTTCTTGGTAAGATTTCGCACTCATTTATTGGAAAACATTTTTAAGGCGATAGCTCTTCGGCTAAAAGCTTTTTATTCAGTTCGCCTATAAAAACGAATATCGTAATTTTTTATAAACATTTTTTATCTTCTACAAAATTGTATTCGTATGTCTTATAACCTTTAATTTTATTAAACTCATTTCTAAATAATAAGAAATCATCTCGCTTAAATTTTATTTTTTATATTTTAGAATACAATACTTATTGCCTACAGATTTAGACCTTTAATATTCAGTATTATATATTGCAAGCAAATTATTAACAGTGTCTATTAGTCCATTTATTTGGAAACATTTTTATTAATATTTTTTATTTAAGATCTTAAATGTTTTTTTTTCAAAAATCCAAGAAATTTCATTTATATAATAATCATGTTTTGAAGAATTTTTTGAAAATTGAATAAAATATTAAATACGATTTTTTTGGTATGTGGTACTTCAAGTTTACGATCTGCATAAAATAATCTCATGATATTAATAAAACACCATACAAAAAAAGGTTTTAAAGTGTCCAAATGTTATAAAGGGTTTTACGTATCTTTTTAATATATAGGTATGCAAGTAATATACAAAGAATATTTAACTTCTTTTCTAAATAATTATTTACTTTTTAATGTAAGAATATAAATCTTAAAGATAAATTAATACAATGAGATTTTTATGATGTCTATTTGGTTTATGTCAATTCAATTAAGGAATTTAAAATGTTTAATTTTTAATTAATATTTTCGTTAAAACTCATTAATTTAGTTTTAGGAATATCATATGTTTATTAGGAAAAATATTTTTACGAATATCTAAGCATTCTTCTGGATCGATATATCCTGTCTCTTTCATCTCTTTTAGGAATTTTTCTCTGTATTCTTCGTATGTTTTTGATTATTTAAATATTCGCTATTATGCTCTTAGCAGCAAAAATGTTAGTCTACAAGGGCGATTAGTCTCAAAACGGAATTTTGCGTCGATTCACTATAAAAGTCTGACTCACTTTTCAAATTGTTGCCTCCAAATATGATCGCTCCGTATTATATTTAAAGAAATTAAATAATGGAGAATTTGCATGATTGTATACATGTTTTTCGCATTGTGAAAAAACAACGGTACCTAGAGCCATCAAATTTTGAATAACATAAACCTCGGCCCGAATTTGGACACCTGGAAAACCAAATTTTTAATTTCGAATTGTTTTGTCGTGCCTTTCATATTTTGTAAAACTTTGCTAAATTTTTGATCAAAACCTCAATGATTTCAAAGTCAGTAATGACAACACTATACGGGAAAAAACATTTTTATCTTCAGCGCGCGAGAAAATTCTAAATGCTGTTTTTAAATATTTTATTGTGTATTTCAAATTTTGTAAATCTTTAATGAATTTCTTATTAACAGACTCAACGATTTCAAAACGAGGAATGATAACACTTATAAGGCATTTCTCCCGCCTTCTTCGCATGCCTTCGTGGTGCAGTAGTCAGCACACTCGGCGCGTGTTTCAGAGGGCCGTGGTTCGAGTCCCAGCGAACACGTTGCTGATTTTTTATGACTCCTACTTCTAAATAACCTAATGACTGTGATTTTAACATCCTCTTCTCTTCTATTAAAGTTTTGAATCTTTATCTAATATTCCGTATTTTGTACATTTGAAAAAAATTAATAAATACTCAATTCTATTTTAGATGGAATTTCAGTTGAGCCAAGCGAACTAGCATATAAAGATGTTTTATGAAGATGTGAATAAATTACGTGATTAATTATATCCAAAACACGATTTTTTGTTTAACCATCTTGATCTTTTATTGGATCCGACATTTTCTATCCTCCTCTCTTGGCATCGATAACATCTTCAATTTGTAAATTTGTTTACGAATTTTATGCATAGTTAGATGATTTTAGTTCAATTATATGTGAAATTATTTTATTTTTCTGAAAAATGTAACATAAAAAAAATCTAAAAGAGATAAGTTATGCCGGAAAGTAAAAATGCAGGGCCAAGTCCATTTAACATTAAGTAAATGGGTAGCTCGGTAATTTGCCGATTTATGGCCAAGCTGACAACGGTTTTGGTGACTTATTTTGTCGCCAAATTTGACAAAAAATCGTCAAACATCGCCAAACTTGGAGACATTTTTTTCTGTCCCTATTACCGTTATAAGTACTGTAACTGAATAAATGTAATTGACCATTATGTTAACTGTAACCGTAATTCGACCGTCATATTGCTTTCCAATAATTTCGAAAATCAGAAATTACTAGAAATATCTCGGCGGCCGGTTGAAAACTTTATAAGGCCGGGGAGAGAGCATATGCTCTCAGTTAATTAGCTGTTGCCACTTATTTGTTCAGCATGAAATCGGAGATATTTCCAAGTTAGCTTTCTCTTTAGATGCGATTTGAATTGTATTGTGTTTGATGTTCTGAATAATAGTTTGAAGTGTAACTTCTGATTATTGTGCGATATTGTGAATACCTGTACGAGAATTTCTGTCGAAACTTTCAGAACTTTGAAGTGTTTCATTTGATAAAAATAAATGTTATTAACCTATCATCGGACATTTGTGCACTCAGTTTATTACGAACCCGTACACACGCAACTTTCTAATTTCCTTTTAAATTCTGGTATGCTTCCGTTTATTTGATAATCATCAGACTTTCCTTCGTTAATTGTTCCTACTATGGCTCTAATAAGTCTTGGGTTTCTTTAGCCATTTATTACGGACTACATCTTATGGTTTTAATGTCAATCCATGTAGTAAAAGATTCAAGTTAACCAAGCTTACTAAATATTTATTTACTATCTTTTTTAATACTTTTTAATGTTGTATATGCCACCCTTTTTATTATATTTACCATTTTATTATGATAAAATATTCCTTTAAATTCTAAACCTTCCTCTTAATTCAGTTACGTAACTTTCCGTTTCTAAAGCTTATTATTAATCCCTTTATTTTGCATCTTTCTTTAATGAAAGGTTTCCGTGTGTTTCTTATATAATCCTTCTGACACACAGACGTATATAACAGAAAAATTTATACTTTTTTACCAATAATATTAAAATCAAAATTTCGAAAAACAAGTTGCATAATTTACCTCTTTTTACAATAATTATTTTAAAAGTAGGAACGAAATTAATGTTTCAAATGTCTAAATTAGCCATCTGTATGTAAAATATGCTCCATAGATGCAAATGCTCACAAAATACGAATGAATGGCATAAAAAGCAGAAATATGACAAATATCTTTCGGGTGTCCTTGGAGAAATTCAAAGCATGTTATTGCGCAAAAACATCGAATTCCGATCTTTTTAGATAGAGAAAGTAGAAATATGTCGGTCATATGAAAGCAAAATTCCCTCGGCTCCATTAGCATCATGCATTGTTAAGCAACCTTTTCTGGGATTCTCCCTCTCTCTCTATCTCTTCGTCAATATATCCTACCAATGCTAACTCCCTGCCCGCTTGGCTGAGCGTATTAAATTTGGAGTCAAGCGAACCGTGGAAGAGGTATCATCGAGTTACATCGTTAATCAATTGTTTGCTGGTTCAAGAGATGAGTGTAGGTGTGTTTTCGAACACGCACGCAAGCCGGCGTGATACCATTGCCATCGGATTGAGAAATGATGATCGCTTCGGTAAAATGAAGTCTGTTGTATAAAGTAAATTGTTTTTCTCGTAACAGCACACATTTACTATTGATGGCATTTGCACCATAGAGTTTTTTACCTTACTTTGTTGACAGTAGGAAGTTAGCAATCAATTTTGTCAGTGGGACGTGAGCGACTCCAAAGACAAGTACACCTATTCTTTGATTTACACGGTACTCGTTTTACACGATTTCGGTTTTACACGGTTTAAAAATTAACGGATATCCAAAACTTGGTAATAATGTATATTCCGCTGCATATACGCAAATACATGTACTTGAAGCCATTTTTGAATCTCATTACTTTGATAACACTGGTGGCAACAACAAGGATGGCGGTTCCCTGTGTTGTAAAAAGGGAATCCCCGTAGTGTGTATATGTATTTCACAACAGTAAAGCTATTTGGTTCATGTGAACTAGTGCAGTATCAGTATTTCATCAGCAAAGCATACATCATTTTTATCTACATATTTGAATGTTTACTGATAGGTTTTCAACATTTATATTTTTTGTGCCATTTTTATAATTTACGTAATTTCTTAAGATTTTATTATGCCGAAATATTTGAAAAAAATCAAATAATAGAAAGTTACTTCTTTAAAAACAAAAATTTAAATATTAGATCGTCTGCGTAATAGAGAAAGAATAACAGATGTTGATAAATTTTACTCCATGAATGAAGCCACAATAAGAAAAATTAAAAAAATGAAAACTCTGTTAGAAAAAGTGTAGCAGATGGAACTTGCAGTAGTACAAACACAATTTCATATGTAAACAGATGATATAATGGAAAATATGGAAAAGGCATCAGTGATATGTTAAGAAGACCAATATCAAAAACGGATTCCAATTGACACTAATGCTGTTACAAATAAAGCTTTAAAGATTTATAAAGCACTTAAGAATCAGTCACCATCTACTTCGCCAAAAGCTTAATAATAAGCTTTAAAAACAGGTATCTTTTTCCGCAAGTCATGGTTGCTTTGAGAGATTTAAAGAAAGACATTCTTTACATAACCCAAGATTGAAAGGAAAAAGTGCATCTGCTGAGTCGGATGCAGCACAATAATATCCAGCAAAATTTACCGAAATCATCGTCGCCAACTCCTACAATTCCGATCAGTTCTTCAATGGTGATGAGTACAGATTGTTCTGAAAGCAAATGCCTGAAAGAACCTATTTAATTAACGCTTGCAAATCACCTAGCGGTCATAAGGTAGCAAACAGTCGTATAAAAATTCTTTTCTCTTCTGACACTTCAGGCGATTATATAATGAAACCATTGTTTATTAGCAAATCAAAAGCGCCACGCTCATTTAAAGGAATAAACATAAATAACCACATCGTTTATTGGATGGTTAATAAGAAAACATCTGTCTTTGCCATAGCATTCAAGGAATGGTTTCATAATATTTATAAAGTATTTCTCCCGCCTTGTTCGCATGCCTTCGTGGTGTAGTGGTCAGCACGCTCGACGCGTAACCGCCGAGAGGTCCGTGGTTCGATTCCCGGAGAAGGCGTTGCTCATTTCACATATCCCCTGCTTCGAAATAACCTAATGACTCTACACATGTTTGTCCCAGATGTCAAAAGTTATTTAAGTAAAAAAGGATTGTCTTTTAAGACTCTTCTATTAATTAATAATGCACCTGGTCATCCTCAAGATTTACAACACGAAAATGTGGACGCTGTTTTTTTACCAAAGAATACAACTTCCTTATTACAGCCGTTAGATCAAGGAATAATTTCGACTTTTAATGCATTGTATATCAAACAAACCTTCAGTTGTAGTTTGGAACAAATGGATAATGATGAAGCTCTTACTCTTACAGATGCTTGGAAGAAATTTACAATCTTAGATTGTGTTAAGCATGTTGGGCTGTCATACACTCAGATTAAACAATCAACCTCAAGCCATGCTGGAAAGCAATATGGCCAGATGCTTCTAAAGATGAGAATGATAGATTATCATTAGTGCATGACTATTCTCAGATCACTAAATTGACCCAAACTGTAGGAGGATAAGGTTTTGAGGTTTTAGCTCAGGCAGATATTGAAGAAATAATAGGTGATGAAGAACTAAATGAGGATGAGTTAGTTAATATGATTCAGGAAACAAATGTACATGATCAAGACTGATGACTGAGATTCTGATGAAGAGTAATCTGAACCACTTGCGTTCACAGAAAGAATTATCAGCGTAGGACTTGAATTGGTAAGAAAATTAGGTAATAATTTTTTACAGTATGACACGAATGTTGAACGAGATCTCCGATTCCAACTGGAGCTTAGTAAGTGCTTAAATGAATATGAGGAGGTTTACAAAGATTTAGGAAAAACAAAGCTAGGCAATTGTTAATTTAGGACTTGTTGATCTGAGATCTTCCTTAATTCGTCAACCATTGAAGCAGAATCTTATCAAGAATAGGTCAAGTGATGAAAGTGACATCATACCAATCAAGAAGAAAAGACTGATAGTTCACGAAAGTGATGACAGATTAAACTAATAATAATTTTTTGAATGATCTTATATTTTCCTAATGTAAAATAAATTAAATATGTACTTCTATAACCTACATATATTTGTTATTTTATGAACGAATTATAACTTTATTTATTTTAAGATTCTTACAGTTGTTTTGTGTAAATAAATAACTAAATGATACACATTTAGTGTGTTTTTCGTTTTACACGGTTTCGAATAGCAAAATCCAAGATTTCGATTTACACGGTTTGGTACGGAGCCAATATTCCGTGTAAATCGAGGGACAGGTGTATACCGTAAAATCTCAAAGTAAATTAAAGGATCAGATAAAACAATCAGGTATGTATATTCTTCAATATGTGTCCTGAGAAAAATAATATTAAAAATTTAGGCATTAAATCAAATGCATAAAATTTGAATGATATATAATTCAGCTGCGTGAATGTCATACCCAAACTTTGTAACTGACAAAACTTTCAACCATTAACAGAAATATAACTGCAATTCCTTTTTATTACAACACGAATTAATTTTATAAGCAGACTAGGTGAGGCTTTAGTTACCTGATTTTAACACAAACGCGGCCTTAGAAAAAGCCATCTTTTCAAGATTTATAAGATTATAAGGTATCTGCTCCCTCCTTTCCGCATACCTTCGTGGTATGGAAGCCTTCGTGGAAGTAGGCTCTTCGCGTATTCGGAAGGTTCGGAATTCAAACCTCGTGAAGGTACACATATTACATAGTCGTGTATCATACAACCTAGCGATTGTCAGCTGGTGGTACGCAAGAGAAAAATAGGTGACACGCAAAAACACAAAGTATTTTTAATTATTAAATTCAAATATCTCCTGAAGTAAAATAACAGTCGATAGAAACTTTCTATGATCGAACTCTAACTGAAGATTTCAAAAATAACACATTATGCCCGTTGTGTTGTGACGAGACTCTTGATAAACATTGCAGCAAATGAAAATAACCATTCTTAAGAGCAGATATATTTAATTAGATTTTAAACTCCACATTCACAAAACATAATAACACACGGACATAACAAAAGAAACAAAATTACACTAAACAAAACATGACTGATCGCTACGACTACTTCATTATTACCGCGCTCCCAGAGGATCATGGTAGTGGCGCTAGTTGGCTAAGAATGTAGCGCCCTCTAGTGCGTCAAAAGAGAAGGTATTAGTAAATATACCCGTGCCCCACGTTGGGCGCCATTTATGCCCGTTGTGTTGTGACGAGACTCTTGATAAACATTGCAGCAAATGAAAACAACCTTTCTTAAGACCAGATATATTTAATTAGATTTTAAGCTCCACATTCACAAAACACACGGGCATAACAAAAGAAACAAAATTACATTAAACAAAACATGGCTGATCGCTACGACTACTTCATTATTACCGCGCTCCCAGTGGATCATGGGAGTGGCGCTAGTTGGCAAAGAATGTAGCGCCCTCTAGTGCGTCAAAGGAGAAAGTAAATATACCCGTTACAACACTTGTTAACATTTGGCTGAACCAGAAGAAGAATTTAAAGGTATTTCAAATAAAGCTATTAAATTTTTATTGCCTTTCTGTACAACTATTTGTATGCACAAGGATTTTCTTCCATATTATATTTGAAAAATAAAGACAGAACAAAATTAAAAGTGGTTCTTTAAGTGAAATAAGACCAGACATAAAAATATTGGTCTCTCTTAAACACGCCCAAATTTCGCATTAAATTTTAGAATTAAAGTATTATATCTTAAATTTCGATTATTAAAATGGTAACCAATTTGTAATATAAAATATTTCTGTGTGCATATATAATACATGATAATCCGTCACCACCAAGATTTGTCCCCTAATTCCCAGTCGAAATTTAAAATGGGAGTATACAAGGCATTTTCTACCTACTTTCCACGTGACTTCACGGTGTAACTGGAAACACGCTCGACGAGTATTCGAAAAGCCCGCATTTTGAATCCCGGTCAAGACATTGAACATTTTCACATTCCTGTATCGATATAATCTAATGACTCTACAAGATGATAAGTTATTCAGTATATTAAAGAAATATCTTTAATTATTTACGAAGCAAGAAATGCGAAGTAATTCATAATTTCCTCTGGGATTTTCCTAAAATAACTGTAATAAATAAGTGGAAATATGTACATGAAAAATCTAATGTGTACACCACATTACTTCTTTGTACGGAATATTACATTCTACGCATTTTTCCAACCTTTGATTTAAACTTATTTCCTTGAACTTCATTAGAGACATATTTATCATATAATTAATTCCGTTCTCATTTCGCCACAAAGCATAAATTCATAAAAACTCAAAATATGTATATTAAAAATTGAAACATATAGAAAAACATAAAATACCAAACACAGCTAAAATAATTTAAAAACAATTTTCTACAGTTAAAATTACAGTTTCTACACAAAAACAAGCAATTCGGTGGATTGTTCGGTGTACAAAACTGAAAGATTACTTTTGGTTTCACTCGTTAAAAAGACCTGAAGGCGTAGAAACTGAAATAATTTGTTGTGAACGCTATGCTGAGTCAATATATGGGATAATTTAATAACGTAAATGATAATTCCATAATGGGTTAAGAATGATTTAATTTGCAATAATAAAAGAAGACGTTATCTTTGCTGTTGCGATACTTAGTTTCTCTATATTGGCAACAAATACACAAGTTTCAAATGTAAACATATATGGTTGCTATGTTAAATGAAACCTAGGCTTAGCCGCACTTTTAATAACTTCTAATTTGTTTATTATTCTACAATGATTGCATCCAGGTTAACTAAAGGCACAAAAACCTTAACCGGAAGAGAAGAAAAACATAATTCAGTCATTTTTAAAGCAAAAAATGGGCAATTTACAAACATATAAGAATAAAGAAACTGAGTCCACTGAACCAAACAACAGAGTAGACATATATACGTTTGGTGCTGCCGATTGCAACCAAAATAGGAGGTACACATCTACATGTTATAGCAGCCCTATATACAAAATTTCAACGTTCTAATATCTACTCGTTTTTGTGTAATGCAAGATTAATACATACAAAAAGCATGTACGCACCGACGTCACGAAAAAATCTCTTCAGGATCCATTTAAATCAGTTTTATAATTTTGGGGAAAAAAGAGTCCTTTATTCTGTTCTTACGTACAGATGTCATGCAATCGTGCAAAACCATAATAAAATTACATGCGATAGAGGTTAAAATGGATATTCTCGTTGAAATACGTACCCGAAATTTTTCGCGATTATAATACTTCCTTTTTACCTCGTACAGGGAAGTAAAAAAATGTAGTGTATAAAGAATCACTCGAAGTTTTCATTCATAGCAGTAGTTATTATGTAAATATAATGAGCAGAGGCCGTTTTTATTTGTAAAAGGACTGTTATTAGTGCAATGAAATAGCGTCTAATGTAGCAATTGAAGAATACATCAAGGACTTCATTTCTTCAACAAGCACTCATTATTTTCCTACCTAATGCAATAGGCAAATTTCTGTAGACTGCACACCTCTTCTTCTGACTCGTCTGACAGCTCTTATTGTGTATTGCTTATTTACTGAATTTTTGCATTTGCGCTAATAATTTTAGGGTGCATTTCAGTGTAATTAAATTTTTATATATCAGCATTTGTGTCTTGCATAGAATAGCAAATCCTATGATTGTGAAACCAACAACATTTAAATTGTCAAAATAGCTTAACTAGAATGCGTTAGAAAAACTTTTGACGAGCCGTAGTATCCATTTTCCCCAAACTATCAGCATCTGCGATTTTGTCTGAAACTTCGCAAATACTGGAGAGTTGAAAGCAGTTTCGGGAAAATGGATTTGCGAAATTTTGTGGAGCAATTTTTTCCGAAACTTCCAGAAGCCTATGCAAGACCATATACATGCTTTCTCAGAAACGTTCCAGGACGAAGATCCTAAAAAAATTGCATTTACTAAGTAGTGATTCTGGATGCTATCAAAGTTGTCCCCTTGGCTATTTATACACAATTGCCAACGTTTCTGGAGGTCTTGGAAGCAAGCGTGGAAATCTTCAACTGCGATGCTTGCAAGCTCATTTGTCACCGCCCGCTGGATTGTCCGCAATAATCGTGATGAAGCTTTCCTTTCCAGTCACCTTTCCACTCAGGGAAAAAAGAAAAAATCACAGTAATCTTTGACACAAATGTGGGATCAAGTCTGGCTGTATCCAATAGTTTAGCAGAAATTCTTCGTCTTTCCTCTTTCTGTTCATCTGTTAGTGAGTGAGGGGTGATTCTTGCAATAAGCTTCCGTTTTCCTAAACCTTCGCGTAAAATCTCATACCCCACATCACAATTCAAATTCAGTTCTTCTGATAGCATACGCACAGTTGCACGAGGGTCTTCTTTGAATAACCGCCTTACGTGTTCCATGTTTGCATCGGTATGTGCTATACACGGGCGAAAAGGTTTGGGATCATTTCTGCCAGCACGAAATCTTTTTTACCACTCGAAAACACGACTTCTTGGAAGTGCCTCGCCTGCCATATGCTTGCTTCATCATGTTCAACATTTCACTAGGGGTTTTCCCGAGCTTGACGCAGAACTTAATGTTCAATCTTGGCTCGCAATCAGCATCCATTGCGTCACCTTAATGCATGCGACAACAATCCGAACAGTGTGATGTTAAGCACAGCCCTAACACCTAGTACGTTTGCGTAGAAACGTGGCCAAAGTCATGTCAAGTAAGAATACATACCAGGTTACATAAAAACATTATTTGTTCTTTTTTAGTACTGCATATTCATAAATAAAAAAAAGATCCTAGAACTTTTCTCACAAAGGATATAAAGGACAACCTATCGAGAAGATTTTCTCCTCGACGCATATTTAGAATGCCGCATGCCGTACAGTCCCAATGCATATACAAACATTCATGCCTTCTCCGGGATTCGAACCCGGGGCCTTCAGTGCGCCAATCAGAGTCACCAGTCAGTACCCCGATAGGGCGGCAAAGAACAAAGATCTGAGGTGTTAGAACATGTTGAGAAATTGCTTTTTATCTAGGTACCAGAAAAATATTTTTGTACATTACCATGCGCAATGCTTCATTTATGTGCAGTATATACTATTTTACCCACTGCATTTCTATTTCAGTGTTACGTAGTTTTATAGTGATAACAACAGGATTTTTCTAAGAACGGGTTAGTTATTTTCTCTTCATTTGTTATTGGAAAAACACGTCCAAGGATCAGGAACGGATTAATTAGGTATACCGAGGTACCACTATATTTAATTGTAGTCAAATGAGTATGCCTATAAATATATGAAATTCATTTAACTCTCCTAACAAATTCCTGAAGAGTGGAATTCTTTATTAGAAAGCTTAACTGAATGAAACTTGTATGCATCTATTAAAATTTATAAAGCTTTAATGTAAGTTGAAATTGGTAATTTGAATGTTTATCTTGAATCTACGCACTTCGTTCTAATTTTCTGGTAATTTCCCTCAGGAGATGTACAGGTTTATTTACTGCATTTAAGATGCATCAAAGTTCAGAGCAATAGCAGTTAGTTGAGAATTCACCAGAATTGAAGTACTTCTTTGTTATGCTTAAAACCTTGACTTGTCATTTCCCAGCAGTGCTACGTATCAGCGTGACTATTAATAAAGAACCGTTGATTTCTGGGTTAAGTTAAGTGAAGTTTAAGGCAGCTTTCTTAGCTAATAATTTAATGAGAGTTTAATTTACCATTAATATCCCTTTTATGCTAAGGGTTTCATGCTCTCTTTGTGTGTTATTATTTAAAATGCATACTTCTGGGGAAATTTCTCATTCTAAGCAACCGATCGATAAAATTTAAATAGCTGTTTTCGCTCTTTTCGTAATTTGAGGGAATTCATAAGAAATATAATTAAATTTTCCTGTAAAATTACATTAATATGCATTCTCCCAGTCATTTTCTAAAATAGCATGCCAGGTTTTTCCGATATGCGTCTCAAATTATGTTTTAACTTCAAGTTTTGTAAAAGTTAAGCGAGAAGGCTTTTAATAGTGTTACGAAAAGTCCAGCTGCGGAAAGATAGCTTCCCAGCAAAGCAGGTTTAGGGTTGCATGAAAATGGCCAGAGAAGGCAGGGATGCCAAATTTGGAGAGAAATCGCTCATTTGGCGACAAAATCGGAGAAAACCCATAGATGGATGGAGAACCTTCTGGAAGGAATTCGTACTGGTTTAGCCCAGAATGTTCTCGAACACAAGCCAAAAGCTATATAAACTCTGCTGGTATGCGGAGAATCAGTCAGTGCCTAGTCTACCGAGTTGAGAGTGAGTTAGCGTCTCATCTAGCGAGCTGATAGTCAGTGAGCAAGTGGCTTGTAGTCTAGTGCCGAGCTGGTCGTCGAGTGCATCGAGAAAATCTCTTAGTGTATCGCGAATTAGTGCATCGTCAAATTTTTTCTTAGAGTGTGTTGCGCTCCGAGAACGATCGAACCGAATCAGGAGCTGTACTCTAGTGTATCTTCGAGAGTATCGCAAGTTGGGGCGTGGAGAGTCGCGAGAGTACTTAGAGTTCCGAGAACGACCGAGCAGAGTCGGGAGCTGTACTCTGCTTTGCCGTGAAGCTGTCTCCACCGTCATAACCTAACAGCCAGCCTAAAGGCTGTGTCGCTGATTGTCTCAACGTGGTTATAGTAGTTCTTCGACGACTGTAAACGTGATTTTGGCTAATAACGTATGTTTTGATACATCATCAAGTGTCGTTGTTAATTATTGCAAATCCACGAACCCTCAACTTACGTACGAAGAAAAAAAGTAATAATAGTAACACTCAAATATTTTTCCCGTAATATTCACTAGTAAAAATAAATATTTTACGGATTTTCAAAAATTATTTTGAATGCTAACCCACAAAAATATGAGTACCATCTTCCCGCTAACACTTTTAGAAATAGTAAATATAAAAATTTAGTTTTCCGTTCAAAGGTTCCGAATTTAGAAAGTTCGTTTCCAAAATTAAGGTTTAATTTTCATTAAAAATAGTAGCAGGCTTACCAAATGGTAAGTGACACATTTACTAAATGGCATCTCAACTTATTCCTTCTAAACTATCATCAGCTTGTGGGCAGAATCGCGTATGAGATTAATCGTTTGCTTGGATACAGAAAACACTGTTGCAAAGCATACGAAAGCTAAGCGAAGATCAGCAATCTTTTGCTCTAAACCAAGATAAACAGCTCAAATTCTTTGTAATGGCCATAAAACTTGAATCACCACTTGTGATAACTGAAAGCTTAACCTTGCAAAGATGACCATTTCTAAAAGAAATAATCATGTTGGAAAATCGTCACGATGAGCATATTAGGCAAGTGCCCATCTGTATCGCCACCGAGGGAGTGGCTTCTAGAATGCACCAATGGGCTTCCAGTAATATATCTGTCATTTCACATGCCGTTTGCTGCCCTTTAAGCAAGATGGTTGAAAATGTTTTGCCATGTAATTTTCTGCGCGAAATAATAATAGCAAGAAATACAAAATAATAATAGATATTATTATTATTTTGTACAAAATTAGTATTTTGTAGCATCTATTATTATTTTGTATTTCAAAATAACAACAGACGCTTTATTATTTTGCATTTCTTGTGAAAATTCTCGTTGTCGTAGATCAAATATAAGCATAATTATATATGTAAATAGTAACAGTGTTAGCATTTTTATGATGTTTTGTGATAATACCCAGTGCACAGTGTTATTAAAAGTAAACTTTCCTGATTTGCATTCTGCACATTAAGTGTGTTAAATTTCACATTAATAACTGTTCACTCTTAAATGTATTGCCTGCACAAGAAATGCTCTTCAAACAGAATGAATTTATCTTATTCAAAACGAATACATTTAATTTATTGATTTATAACTTCTAATGTTTTTTCATATGTAATTTAATATTCACAGTATACATTTGTGAATAAATCATTCACAATATTTTGCATCTTGCACTTTCAAAATCAAAGGAATAAGGAAATACTAGATTCACAGTAATATTTCCAGTTATTCTCAGCTCAATAAAAAAATTATACACTTGAATTCTCTTAATCCACAGGTGTGAGTAAATGCATAATATTCGAAGCTAATTGTAGCTTGAGTCATCTTCTCTGTACAAAGAGCGGTAATATGCAGCGAACATTAATCCGAATGTCACTGCGTGATAAGTTATGCGAAAGTGAAATGTTGATGATCAGATAAGCTTATGAAATGAGACCAGTACGAGATTTTGTACTAGAATTATAGCAAAATTTCTACGCTATACATTTATAACTGTGAAAAAATGCAAAATAAAATGTGAACAATAACATACGCTCATATGCATAGTTCCAAAGATTCAGCATCACAAGAAAAATAGAAGCTCATTGCTCCAGTTTTGGAACTCCTCCCTCACTGGCGATACTAATGTGCACTTGTGAATTATACTCACCGGAAGGAACGTGCATTCTATGCTTATTTAAGCTCAGGTTAGTGTAAGTAATACGTAAACAAAAGTTCTCTTACTACTTATTTATTCAAAAAAATTAATATGTAAAATTAAAAAAAAATTCTTCAAGTTGCTATAGTTTTCCTTACTTATTTAAAAGGTATTTTAACACATGTGGCGCCCAACGTAGGGGCCCACTTGTAAGATCTGGTCTTCTTGGCTATCAGACATTTAATGTGGTTTTACGAGGAAACTTGGCGAGTTCTCTCACAGGCGTGAATAATACCAACACAGAAGAAAAGCAAAATAAACCATTAATTATTCGTCAACTTTTTAACACAAATGCACTTACTTCGTGCTTACAATAACACCGACAACTTGCTGTGGAACTTAAATATAATTTAACAACAAATTCAAAGATAAATAGTAGTGCTGGACGAACAACTTAATTTAGGCTAGCTAGGCTGACTCAACAACCTACCCAGCGACAGACTTAACAAATTTCAAAAAGGCGTATCAGCAACTCAGCGTAACAGCATGAAGGCCCAAATAGTAACGTGCGTTAGCTAGCAAAATCACGCTTTGAATAAACTTTTAGTACTATCTGTTTTTATACTCTTTTCAATTGACTTTAAATTTGTATCCTGGCGGGGAAATGAGAGGGGAAAATGAGGGGTTCAGGAAAGGTACGAAACTTAAAATAATTTATTATGCAAACTAAGGGAAACTCTACAAATGTTTCGCATGGCTGTGTTTGTTGGCGTGCATTCATCAGATAGTAAATTCAAATTCTCTCACTTGGAAGGTAACTCAAGTATTAAATTTTATTCGTCAGTGAATGAAATTTTAAAAGAATGTCTTACTTTAAACATTCTATGCAAGCATCAAAAATCCTAATGTCTCTACAGTGGCGCCTGAACTAAAAAGGTGGTGGAGGATGATTCTCCACCACCGGGATTTGGAGATTGGGTCCCCTAATCCCCAGTCGCCCTTCAAAAGGGGGAGTATATAAGGTATTTCTTCCGCCTTCTTAGCATGCCTTCGTGGTGCAGTGGCCAGCACGCTTGGCGCTTATTCAAGAGGTTCATGGTTGGAGTCCCAGAGAGGGTACTGCTCATTTTTCTTCATCTCTCCTGCTTTCAAAAAAAATCCTGATGACTTTATACACTGAAGTAATATGTAAAAATAAGATAATCGGTAAAAATGTCAATTATCACGACTCTTACAACAAATTAAAGTGTATACATTAAATAGGCATTCCCAACGAATAAGAAGATCGAAATTTCCTTTTGCTTAAGAGCGAAAATTGCTGTTTTTTTTTTCATATCTCTGCGTTTAATTTTAACAAGGTCTCAACACATTCTCTCATTTTGCACAGACTTATAATAATTACCCGCAGCACATGATAGAAGGGTTTATAAACCTGTGGTAAATATCTGTAATCGAGTTTGCAACAAAATCCTAAAATCTTTTGATAATAAAGGAAAAACGAATTTAACGTATTAGAAATACTTATTCTTACGGCATAGATTTATTATTTAGCTTCTTCAAAATAAAGAAATGGTACTTTTCTTGTAAAAGAAGAGTCTTAAACTTATGTATTCTATGAGTAATGGAACTTCACTGCTCACTGTCAGATTTCAGTTCCTTTTCTTATTGACTTACAAAATAAATTATTTTTATAATAGTATTTTATGTAGTTTTCTGGAAATTGTGAATTAGTTAGTCGTATTTTAACAAAGAGTTATTTCCTTTTATGCCTTGCCTGTTATTTTTCCTTCTTCAAAGCCATGCAAATTCTTTACGATGGCGTTTTAAAAGCAAATTCACCAAATTTTCCGAATTTCTATGGAATTTCCATATACACAAAACACGGGAAAAAAAGTGCATTTCTTCTTAGAATTACAGAATTTTTATTAAACCCTTTAAGTTTTTATACACGTAATTTTATATCATCCCACAGCATCGTAAGATATCGAAAGAAAATTTAAATATTTAAATTTTCTGTATACATTCTGAGTTTGATGTTCCCGAAATAGGTAAATGCAGTGGCTTTTGGCATTATATCCATTGGCAAGTTATTTCTTTTCGAATATTGCGATTACTATCACCTGGTATTTAATTGAATATTCTTTAGTAGTAGTTGGTGAAATATGGTCCTGAAACAGTCTCTAGCTTTTAATCATGATTTCCTTTGGTGTAACTTTATATGAATAATATCTGCAAAGGAGACCATTAAGCAACAACGCTTTCTTCTAACAATATTATTACGAATTTCGTACATAGATAAGATGATTTTTTGTTAAATTATTTTTTTTTTTTGTGTGTGTGTGTGTGTAATGTAATGCGAAAACTCTGACTTCAAAAACTATGCGGTAAAGTAAGAATACAGGGGCGAGTCCATTTAACATTGAGTAAATGAGTATCTCGCCAATTTAGCAAGATATCGCCAAGCTCAGAATGGATTTGGCGACAATGTGGAGAAATCGCCAAAAAATTCTCCAAACTTGGCGACATTTTCGTCCGGTCCCTTTTTTTACCATAATAGGTATTGTGATCGAATAAATGTAATTGATCACTATATTAGCTGCAACCGTAATTCGACCTTCATATTGCTTTCCAGTTGTTTTGAGAAGCAGAAAGTACTAGAAATGTCTCGGCGGCCTATTGTAAACTATATAAGGCCGAAACGAGCATCTGCTCTTAGTTATTTAATTATTCTTGCTGCGAGTTGTTAGTCCAGCGTTAATAGAGCTATCTCTGTGTTAGCTTTCTCTGTAGATGCGCTTTGCATTGAGTTGTTTTTAACCTCTTTAGTAGTTTGAAGCCTAACTACTGACTGTACTGGGTGATACTGGTAACACCTGTTACGAGTATTTCTGTGGAATATTCCATAGCTCTGAAGTGTGTCATTTGATAAAAAAAAATTATTAACCTTCATCGGATCTGAGCGCATTCAATCTATTACGAACCCGTAGGCAAGCGACAATATTGTTGCGTGCGTACCGGTTTGTAATGGATCGAATGCACAAGTCCGATAGGAGGTTAATAAAATTTATTCTTATCAAAAGAATTTCTGAGAAAAGTTCTAGAAATATTGGTACAAATGCTCACAGTATAATCAGTAGTTATAATTCAAACTACTAAGAACATTAAACACAATGGAATGCAAAGCGCATCTAAAGAGAAAGCTAATCTGATCTCATGCTGAACTCGCAACTATAGCAACAGCAGCAACTATCTGACTGAATAAACAGCTCAGAGCATATGATTTCTCTCTCTTCGGCCTTATATAGATTTTAACCGGCCGCGAGATATTTCTAATGCTTTTTGCTTCTTGAAGTTAGTAAAAAGCAACACGAAGGTGAAATTATGGTCACAGCTAACACATAGTGGTCAATTACATTTATTCAATTTCAATGCATATTATGGTGATACAGGGACCGAACAAAATGTCGCTAAATTTGGCGACTTTTGGCGAGTTCGCGCCACGTTTGACCACAAAATAAGTCACCAAAATCATTGTCAGCTTAGCAATATCTCTCCAAATTACCCAGATATCCATTTACTCAATGTTAAATGCATTTTCCCCTGTATTCTTAATATTTTGGCATAGCTTTCGCTTAAAAGTTTTGTTCCGCTATATTACATAGAAAAATACAAAAATTTCACTTATAATTCTACTAAAATTACCTCACTAAGTACAAAATTCGTAACAATATGTTGCCTAAAGTTTGACTATTGTGATTTCGTAACAGTTACAATTTCAAATTCCTATCTAAATATTGTTACGGATTTCACATTTATTTGGGTATTTATTTAGAATTGTAATTAAAATTGCCTTTATATTTCCCGTGCAACGCAGACGATTTCTGAAGAGAAAGCTACGTCAAAAACGCAGACGATTTAGCTACGTCGGAAAAGTAAAAAAACAAGAGCGCATGCATTACTTATTTAATAAATAAATATCTCGTAATTGCCATCGAGGAAAATCCAGATATTTATAGATTTTACCAGAAAATTCTAGTGAATAATTAAAAAGCTTATAAAAGCCTAATTTAAATACCTCATCTCAGTTGTTGTTGTTGTTGTTGCAGTTGTAGCTGTTTAAACTGCTCTTTGTTTACTTTATGCTGTAGCGATTTCGCTGTGAGGTAGAATTATTTTATCTGTTTTGAATTGAGTTTTGCTAAACGTTTGAGATATTGTGATATTGTGCGAATATCGCTGAAGAAATATTTCAGCATTTTGATTTATTTCTTCTGGGAAGAATAAATTTTTGTTAACTTTTTAACGACTTGTGCATTCAATCCATAACGAACCCGTACGCACGCAACAATATTTTTATTGTGAGTCATTTTCATATCACTGTGTGTCCCATGACACAACGCTGTATTTTTTTTATTACTTATTATTATTATTTACTTATTTACTTTATTTTAATACTTTATTTTTAGTCATCGTATTGCTGACAGATTTATCATGATCGAGACTTTCATCACCATCGATAACATTAAAAAGCAGAAATTATTACATACATTATTAACAAGTCTAATTTCACATTTATGTAATGTGAAATTTCAACTGTTTGTCTCAATGCCGTTTGAAGATGAGTTGTCTTTTCACAATCAAAAGTTCTTGCATTTTGTAGCACTAAATCTTTAATTCTTTATGTTATTATTATTTGTTAATTTCGGTAATACTTGCCAAAACTTCATGACTTTCATTAACACTGTTTTGTCTTTACAATGCGAAGATGTTTGTTCAAGACTGAATAATTCTTCAAGATATGTGAAATCTCTGGTAACTTCTGGATGCTTAGCCATGGTAACAAATGACACACCAGAAACATCGCTTAAAATCAAAGGTTAACTATTCAGGAGAAATGATTCGATTTTAATCTAGAACTTTAAGTAGTCAGTTTAGGCTTAGGCTGTTAACCGCCGACTACTGAATGAGGTTTGTTGTATGGATAATGGGTCATTACTGACTAGGTAATGTAAGTGGCAATATTTAACCCTTTCCTCTGCATTTAAGTGAATAGGCTTAATTCAATTCGAGACCTAGTGCATTTGGAGCAACTTATCATGTTCAGTCATTTATTTCGGAATGGCTGCATCGGATCTAACAAACGTTCTGTTTCTATTGCTAAATGTACTCGATCTTTTTACTAAAAATTAATGTTACAAACTGAAAGTTTCACAGTTATTAAGTTTCAAAGTTGGCTTTTTCAAATCCTACATCATTTACAGAGAACGTGTTTCAGTTATGTTGCATTGATTTCTAACTAATATCAATTACTCGCAGAATATGTATACGGAATAAATAACTAATTTTTTATTTAATATGGCATATTTTAAAAATCTGAAGTATTTATAACTTGAAAAATGAAGTTAAAAATACATTTGATGATTATATTTTTGCAAATGCAAATTATGTTTTAAAATCTTTTTTTACACAAATTCATACAGTTTTTCCTCCCTGTCAAAGTTTTTATTTTTTTAATGAATGGGAAATCAAGAGCCACGAGCTGATATGGGGAAATTATTGAAGTTTTGGACACATCTAACATTGAATAGAACAGGAAATTTCCAACACAATCTAACTTCCTTACCGAAGTGCTATTAAATATATTCTTAAAATTATTAGAAATAAGAACATTCCTATTATATAAATAGCAGTGAATGCCACTATCTCTTCAATTTCCGAAATAATAAAATTACTTCCTAGTGCATCCTTGAATAATTTGAAACCGAATATTGACTTCCATTTTTTGACTAATTTATTTTTATTTCTCTATGCGAAGTAAAAAGGAAGTATTGTAATTGCGAAAACTTTCGGGTATCATATTTCAACGAAAATATCCATTTAGACCGCTAGCGAATTCAATTTAACGATGTTTTTGCATGACATATGTACGTAAAGACAGAATAAAGGACTCCCACACGAATTATAAAACTGATTAAAATGTATACGGAAAAGATTGTTTCGTGGCATCTGTACGTACGTACGTATGTATGTACCTCGTATAACTCAAAAACGAGTAGCCTCAGAACGTTGAAATTCTGTATAGGACTTCTATAACATATAGACGTCCATCTCCTATTTTAATTGCAATCGCCCGCACCAAAAGTATATAAATATATGTACATATATATCCACTCTGTCACTTTGCTCAGTGAGCTCAGTTTCTTTACGTTTTTATGTTCATCAACTGTGCATTTTTTGCTATAAAGTGATTGAATTATGTTGCTCGTATCTTCCGGTTAAGGTTTTTATGCTTTTAGTTAGCCTGCATGTTATAGTTTAGAATTATCAACAATTTAAAAATTGTTTAATTCTAATAATGTTGTTAAAATAATGATAATAATGTTGCTAAAAATTGTTAAATTGCTTAATTGCTTAATTTTAATTCTTTAATTGCTAAGTTCGGCTAAGCCTATTTTTTTTTGCTATAGCAGCCATATTTGGTCACATTTGAAATTTAACAGAATAGTGAACTTATTGCAAATTTAGCGAAACTAAGCTTCGCAACAACAAAGTAACATCTTCTTTCATTATTGCGAATTAAATTATGCTCAATCCATTCTAGAATCACTATTTAAGATTTTAAATTATCCCATATGTTGATTCAGCATAACGTCCACAACAAAGTTTCTACGCCTTCAGTGTCTTTTTACCGAGTGAAACCAAAAGTAAACTTTCAGTTTTTTTGCACCCAAAAATCTGCCGAATTGCTTGTTTTTGCGTGGAAACTGTAATGTTAATTGTAAATGTTTTTTTCTAAATTGTTTACCTGTACTTGCTATTTTATGCATTTCTATATATTTCTATATATATATATATATTAGGTTTTTGCCTTGTCGCGAAGAGTGAACTGAATTGATTGAATGAGAAATATATCTCTAATGAACTTCAAGAAATAAGTTGAAATAAAAGACAGAAATTCATACGTATAATTTAATATTCCGTACAAGGAAGTCATGTGGTGTACACATCAGACTTTTTATTAAAGGTATTGCCATGAAATTCATACATTAAATTCCAGTAATTTTTGCACATCGTGCTGGAGGATTAGAATAAAGGTAGCACAAGTAGTGCGACAAAAGGAGCAAAAATGGTTTTATAATTTAAAATTTTATTTATTTATTTCACATTATTGTGATTTTATTGATGTAACATTATTTATTGCATTATCCTGTTTTTGACGTTTTCTTCAGTTTCAAAATTTTTAATTTATTCTTTTCTCCTAATTTTTGGTAACGCGTTTAAGAAATCTGTTATAGTAAGTTAATTCTTCGACGAAAATATTTCGCTATGGGAGATTTATTAGAAAACATGAATTTGTTTCTGCGAACTTCAAAGCTTTGATATATGCAATAGATTTAAAAATTTAGTTTGAAATCCAGTTTCGTTCAAATAGTGATAAACATATGAGGGTCTACTATATCATTTCTCACACTAGCCTTATATTAACTTGCAAGGGAATTGAATAAATATAGTCACCATGTGCAAAGTACAAAACTGTAACCCGAACATATCTGACCCTCATAAGTACGAAGTAGTTAACGTTGCCTGAGAAGTAAAGGTTATATCAATCCGTTAGCTTTTGCTTAAGTCTAGTATGTGTTCTTCAGTCAGTCAAAAAAAGAAAAAATTCCATATCTCGCGTTCTACTCTGCCGATCGACGAAATTGCATTTGGCATTTTTTATGCCTCTAAATAGAGACTTAGCATACATATTTGGTTTATCGTAAAAATTTGTTCTAACGTATGTATTTTGACTCAAAATCGGTCTTCAAGTCCCATAGTATTTCAAAATTTCAAGTTTCGTAAAAATCGCATGAGCAGTTATTTTTTTTTAGTTCAAAGGAGCAATTTTGCCAGAGGGGTAATAATTTCGTTTTGGCATTTCACTTTTCAAATGGTTGCCACCAAGTATTAGAACCCTGCATTATATTTCAAGAAATTAAACAGTGAAAAATCTGCATGAATGTATGTATGTTTCTCGCACTGTGAAACACAAACGGTACCTAGACACATCAGATTTTGAATAACGTAGTCCCCCCACTCGAATATTGACATCTGGAAGCCCAAGTTTGAAATCTGGAATTTGTTTTTTATTATCTCTTTCATATTTTGTAAAAACTTTAACGAATTTTTGATTAACAAACTCAACGATTTCAAATGACAATGCGCAATGACAACAATGTACAGAAAAAAAACTTATCTCTGCGCGAGAGTGTATATCGGAAATTCTAAAGATCTGTTCTTTTTAAATATTTTGTGATATTGCTGTTGAATTCAGTTTTATGGTTTAAATGCAAAGAAAATTATATTTATTAAATAAAGGTAGCGCACAATACGTTAAAAGAAGCCCTTTTAGGCATAATATAAAATTCGGAAGTCTTTTTTTCTTTTTTTTTAATTAACACTCAAAACTTCATTTAAGCTATATTACTTAATTCAATTTGGTACTTATTTAACAACATTGCTTTTTAATTAAACTTAACTGATTTTGTCTTTCATAATTTGAAATTTATGCTTAATCCAGATAAAATTCACACATTTCTATAATTATTCTAACAATTTTGCATTTTTAAATACATTTTATAAATTGTTTGAAAAATATTTTCTATTATAGCGAACAAAAGTTTTAGCATCATATTAAAATAGATATATTTCAACTCAAATCTGAAAAAAATCCGATAATGGATGTAAATTTAAATACTGGCAAGTATTCAAATAAGGGATACCTGTTACAAGCTCTAGCATTGCTAAATGTGGCTTAGGCACTTTATTGCAATCGTCAAGAAATTGAAATAGTTATTTTTACATCAACGAATTTTAACAGTTTTATTTCGAAGAAATGCAATGCAAAATAAATAAAATCAAATTCTCAACAATTTTGTGTGGCTAAATGTTCTCGAAGCGCATAAATTCAGAAAATTAAAATTCTCGGAAAAAAATAACCTAAAAATAAAAACTTTGATTAAAAAATAAAGCAAAAATATGTGCAAAGAAATAAAAAATAAAACATTTTTTCCGCATTAACCAAATGAAGGAGAACGTAAAAAGGTTACCATAAACTGAAAAATTTAGCATGTGAATTATTCTTCGCGCAAAGTGAAGAGTGCGCCAAATTAAATTAACGAATTACTCGATACGTTTCTCATTAAATTTTGCAGCATGTAATATTCAAGCATAATTTCAGTTTTAGAAACAAAATAGCGAAGAATATCGGCATTTATTTCAGAAAATGTTCAATTTTGTGTCAAAACACATAACTTACGACAATATTATTTATAAATCTAATATACAGCTTAAGCAGCGTTTTCGAGCGTGAAAAATGTAATATATCCGAGCATCAGTTGGCCGAGTATAAAGAAAGTTGTAGGACCGTCCTTGCCTCTTTATTTTTATACTCTATGTATATACTTCTATTAGAACATAGAGTAATAAAACATAGGCTGAAGAAAGTAGAAAAAAATTAGATTTTCTTAAAAATAGGGTTTACTGAAGGGAAAAAAAGTATCTTAAGAGTCTCATTGCTTGCCATCTTATTTTACAGAAAAAAAAAATTTAACACTTATCCTTTACAATATCATTTGTGTTATTTGTGTTATTTTTTTTATAATTAATATTTTTAGATACACATTTTGTGTATCTATAAATTTTATACATATATTACATATTTTATATATATATCTATAAATTTTATACATATATTACATAGAATACATTAGTACAGTATCCCCTTTTAATAACGCCTAACTTTTCTAAGATAATTCCAATTTAATATAGATTAGAATTAAAATAGTTAATGAACACTAAAATAATGCAGAAATCTCATCTATCCTGTATCCTAAACCGATGCAGATGGGAATATAATTAATAAACAGTTAAAGATATTTTAGCAAAGATGATGGATGGTAGTTAAATAGAATATGAAAGATGTTTGAAGTCTAAGGATATATCCAGAGTAAGCCATACTTCCAGCAATGTAACGTTTTGAAGTATAGGAGAATTAGTTTTCTTCCAAATTACACGAGATTTGGATTATTCATATCTCACTGTGTAAAATATTCGTTAAATATAAGAAGGAAAAAGGATTTAATGTGAGGCATTTATATACTCGCGCTTTTCATTAAGATTTTCATCCAACAGATTATTATCCTATTTCAAAACATGAGTATCGTTTTTAATTTTGAAAGACTAATTTGTAATTTGTTGGTAATATACCTCACAAAATTGCTTCGAAATAAATAGCTTACTCAGAGGAAATTCGTTGATTTTTGGGATTCAGAATATTGCCAGACAGAAAATTCATTTTTAAAGTATTTAGATTTACAAGGTAAAAAAAACTATATTTCTCAATCAGTGGTATGGTAGATAACACGAGTAAACATTTTTAAATAACCTAGTTCCTTCAACAATCAAGAAAATGAAAATTAAAGTAATATAAACACATGATTTTTATCAATGGATGTGATAGTTTGTGTCGAAGTGTAAAAGTAAACAGAAGTTACTACAATTTGAGGTGAGATAATTATTTAGAATTTTAAATAAATGCATTTTAAGCGCAGTTATTTAGGCATTTAGATGAACCGTCTAAAACCGCCGAATTTGTTTCCATATTCTTGAGACGCAGCATTATTTTGAACTCTAAAAATTATTTTATTTATTAATATATTTCATTAACTCTTTGAAATCCAAACACTTCGCTAACTTGCATCCTTAAAATACCGAAACGCCCGAAATACTTTTCCAGTTTCAGAGCAATTTCTTCCCCTTCCCGTCCATTAACGCTGAAATAGGCGTGAAAATTTCGAATGTCATCCTTTCTACACTCTAGCAAATATTCCATTAGCCTTTGATTTCGTTCTTTATAAACCTATTCAGAGAATCAAAAACGAAATGTCATGGCAACCTAAAGATAAAAAAACACAATTACACCTCTTAGAACAAGCTGTCTGCAGTAAACTGATACAATGTATTCGGGGAAACTGCACCTGCTACTGCATACCTTAGGGGGAGGGAAGAAAACAAGATCGCAATCTCGGCCGTTTTCGGGCGGTTGCGGTCGTCTTAATGAAGAGCCTTGTAGGACGGTTTGGTCGTAAAAGAGTTAAAGGGAAATTTTACTCAAATAAATATTTTAATTCTTCCTCCTTTTTGTTTCGACAATTGGTTTTCATTTTAATTTTGGAGAACTTCATGTAAATATAGAACTAGTGTAAGTTTTTTTTAACGGCCGAGCGCTCCGTTTCAGATCTGGCCACGAATAAGCGGTGATCATTTTATTATGAAGGCACCTAATATGCGACCACCGCTGCCTTCTGTTAAGGGACAGACAATTCACATCCATGCCTTCTCCGGGATTCGAACCCGAGCCCATCGGTAGGGCAGTCACAGTGACTAACCACTTTCCAGTGTGAACGGAACTAATGTAAGTACCCCTTGGCACTTGCTGTATTCCAAGCAGAGTTCAAGCAAACTCTTAACGACGTGTGCAGAGCTAAGCAAACACAAGCACGTGAAGAGTTTAAGCAAAATTCTGCATGTGCGGAGAAAATTTTTTAAGTCCCTTTGATTGTTTAAAAATTATCATGCCAGCCAGACAGAGCAATGATTAGAGACTCTAGCTGTCATGCCGAAGAAGACGGATTCGGATCCAGAGATGGAATTCGAATTCGGATGTTTGTAAATGTATAGTGGCTGTATGGCATGCGGACACTTAAAATAGACGGCAAACCGAAAGTCCTTTCGAGGGATTTATCGGTAAGCAAGAGACTATTGCATCCCTCTCCTGGGCTGCTGTTCGTCAGAACTGAAGCGGGATTGGAAGAAGTAGTTTTGTCACGCATGTGGTGCTAAAGGCTCATGCCAACGATAGATGCAGTCCTACA
>KK115165.1:278934-311990 GCA_000611955.2 Stegodyphus mimosarum
CATATAAAATTGTGGCCTTGTTCTAATTAGATCAGATAAGTGAGATTAACCGCATCAACAAACATTTTCATCAACAAAACAGTAGCGGCATTGTGATAAGTTTAAAATTCTAAAATATAATTTCCCTAAAGTATGAAAAATATTCTACCCCCAAACGGTTCCATACATATATCTTTCCTATAGTACCCATTTGTTCGAGGATAACTCAGTACCAGGTACATGTTACTAAAAATCCCAGGAAATGCAGCTAAAATTTGGAAGAGTAGCGCTTCGAAATAATGTTAAATCTTTACCAATTTGAAATTAACAAAGCTTGATTTATTCCGTTGAACTCGTATAATGCAGAGCACTGCTAGTAAACGCTTTAGTGGTTTAAATATTCAATGCCTTCTCTTCTAAAAAAATTAAATAAATTAAATAAAATTCGTATGTGAATAAAACGTTAATAAGCTAAAATATACAGAACGTTAGCCACAGTCTTCACGTCTCTGAGAACATTAAGCGTGTTGACCTTTTTTTTTCTTAATTTGAACATGATGTTTAAGGAAAGGCTCATTAAAGAAGACGTACGTTTTGCCTTTAGGGTCACTTACAAAATACCATATAAATGTGTTATCACAAGCATGTGATAATATTTAATACTTAGGTTCACACTCACATGCGCACTAACTTGAGCATTGAATCAACAGTTACTGATTCATATGAAACCAAAATATAGGATTAAATAAATGACACTCAAGTATGGAAACTTAATTTTTTTAAAGATGTAGGTTATACAATTTGGTTTGTTTCTGGGCTAGTTTTCTGGCATAGTCTAGAAGGACAGGTATAGTTCTCTGTCAATACTCAGTGCACTGTAGGCATCTTCTTACGACGGCAGAACTTTCTCCACCTCTTCTTCGAAAGCAGTTCCCCCGCTCCAACAGAATTCACGTCCGTTATAGAAGACAGAGATTCAGTGCTGGATGCTTTCGAACGTTCATCTATAACGAAACAAAGAGTAAAAATTAAAGTAAGTACATCATGCTGGCTAATTCTTAAATTCCTTTAAAATTTGATTAAGAGTAAACTCTGGAAAAGGGTTATTTACATGTGTGTGAGTTTGTGCATATGCAGATATGCGCTGTCTACCAATAAGTATTTGGATTTTGCTTCCGCCAATTAACACCTTTATTTACAGATTTGCAGGCACACTAGAATAATTTCTTGTAGGCAATATGCTCTTTAATCATAGCAATTACGATAATTTCTTATATAGCCAGATATCAAAATATTACGTCATTTCAGGCAGGAAAACATAAGCGACGCAGATATGCTTGCATGGCAGGAGTTAGAAGAAAAGAACGTAGTTCCTCGTGAAGCAGAATTTATACTGCGCAGACGCAAATACGAATCCAAAGCCATGATTGGTCAGATTTGCTTTTAGTTACCATTTTTCAAGCAGCGCTACGTAATTTCGAATGATCTCGAATTTGGGAGAACGGATAAATTTAGAAGGGAGATCACCAAATTTAGCATGTTAATTTTGAGATCGCCAATTAGTTTTTAAAACGGCTATCATATTTTGTTATATCTTACATATATATACAGCTGAGAGGCAGCTCATAGGACTCATTTTGATTTCTTTCTCTCAAGGGAAACAAAGAAAGTGATGATGATAAATAGTATGCAATTTCTATTAAAATGAAAACTGTTAATATGTTATTCAGTTCAGAGTTTTGCTAAACAGAAACAAGCTCTGATGTAACATTCTACACGTATTTATGTTATGCATCTCTAATTTTGTCATGTTTTAGATTTTGAATGATACTAAGCTTTGTATTCACTCTCCCCCTTTTCTGATGTCATTAGCTCAAAAACACGAAATAGCTCTAAAGGAATAAATGATTTCTCTTTAGAAACAGTTCTTTTTTGTAAAACGTTTCTACATTATATGTGGTAAAATGCTTTTACGTATATCAGATTATACACTAAAAATTAAATACAGAGGGCAAAATCAGGGAAATGTGCAGGAACACAGGAGACACAAAAGGCAAAACAATAGAAATATTCTCAATACACGTAGAAAAAGTTAAACAAAAATGGGAGAATTAAGTATTAATATTCAAGGAAACAAAAGTCTTTCAAACAGCTGCATTCTATTGTAAAAATGAGCGGCAATAATTTCTTAATTCCCAGTATTTAATTAGTTATTTTCTTCTGACGTTATTGTTTTTTTCCTAATTGCATTACATTTCACTTTAATGCTGTTTGTTTAGCCTGTTCTTTTAAACTAAAAATTACTTGAAAAACAGAATAATGATTGTTGAATCAAAGAACCAATTAATTCTATAAAAACATACTGGCATTTCGTATCAACTAATCATTGTTATATACCTCTTTTAAACACTTATTACATTTTAGTCTTTTAAAATTTTCAGTAATTAATTTTCTGAAACTTTCACCGTGTTTCACCCATTCACTGAGTAATATGGAATACGGAGTATATACAGTAACTTACAATGAAGTAGACTTTAACGACTAAATACCAGTCTGTTTCGATGAGGCCTTCATTATGGCTATTATCTTAAATATTTTTCAAACTTTGTAGAGGTCACTTTAAGTTTCTAGCAGTTATTTTAAGTTTAAACATGCTTTACTGTCTATTCTCGCTTCCCGTCTACTATTCCCTACTACAATGAGTTTTTAGTATCGCGTTTTATGCAAACGAGTTAGAAGAAGTATTTAAGGAAAGTTCAATTTACTTCTCGAGAAAGTGCTTAGGAGTCCTTAGTGGCGCATGTTTGCCTTCTGGCTACTTCGCTCTTGAATCTAGTACGCTCGGCCGTATTGTACGTGCCTGTTGAGAATCGCCCGGTAGGTTAATTTAATGACCAACTGCGTTAGATATTTGTATCTAGTTTCGGCTAAGTCTATTTAGTTTAGTATTAGATTAGTTTCTTATTATCTTATCCCGATTTAAAAGCCCAAGTGGAGGCTTTCCTGTAAGCCCGAGAAGGTGACATCTGTTATTATTTCTTTAAGTGAATAAAAGGGTATTTTAATCCTTCCCAAGACTCTGTAGTAGTTAGTTGAACTCAGCGATAATTCCCTACTTAGTTCTCTAAGTTCCTGGACATTACATCATAGACAAAGTACTGAGGAACATTAAACCTCATACAAAGCCCGTTAGCTGACCTTTGGTTGTTCATTCTACCTCAACAGTACCTCATGACTGATTTATTTGTGGTTGTTAGTTGATGCACAAAGACTTTTGCTCAAATTTATGGACTTACACCTTGCATCCAAGAGAAAGGCTTCAAAATCTGCCTCAATAACGCAAGGAAATCCAGAGTTTGAGGTTATAACTGTTATTATTAACATAAGGCATCTAATATTTATAATCAGTCATTGCAACTCCTATACAGCAAAGAATCGATCATCTTTCTGCTCGTTCAAAGTACAGATCCTTCTAATGAATACACTCAGCCAGTGCGTCCCGAAAGAACCTTAAAATCTTCTCGCAATCGCAGAAGTTCCGTAAAATATATCTGCCGTAAACGTTTTTATGAGATTCTTGTGATTTCCTGTGTGTAAATTTCCAAGGGTGAAAAATTTTCTTTCTTGTTCTTATAGATTTATTAAAAAGATTCGATTTCCATTTTTTTACGATTTCTTTCTTTTACGACTAGTGGCAAAAATTTTGTTTCAGTTCTTAGTAAATTGTAAATGGAATTTTATTTGTTTTTCTAAAAAGTAATTAAGAACTTCATTTGATATAAATGGGAAATATCTGATTACTTTTGCACATGTTTAAAGAAATCCCTTACCGGTGGAAGGAGAAAAGCCTGTGTCTGCAGCCACAGTGATTTTATAAGGACATTGAATTTCGGTATGATCTTTGACGATATGATCAAGACATCATGATGTTAAATCTAACCAATTCCACTTTCCAAATTTTATTTTGCCTAAAGATAAGAAACTAATTCAGATGTGCATCATTAGAAGTATCAAACACACTGTTCTCAATAAATATGATTAAACTTCTTGTCAAGAACATCAGAATGTAAAACTTATATTTGGCTTATGATTAAAAGCCAATCTAAAATTCAAAATGCTTTCGCCTTCATATCCAAGAGTTCAGTTTCGGGCAGATTAGAATCGTAAGATGAATTACAATCTGAGGAAAAAAAGGAGAAACTCCCCATCAATCAGTTTCAGTTTTGCTAATAAATTCACACTACGTTTGGTTTTTTTTTAAATCCCTAAATTCACATTGGTGTGTGACGCTAAAAGCTATAACTCCTCAATTGTAGTCTCCCTTACGGACCTTTTTCAGCACTGTAATATCAACAGTGTTGCTATATGTCAACTTGTTTTTCCACATTTTTAATAGTTTAACCACATTTAATAAAGGTCCCAATATTTCATGCCACCTCCACGCGTTTCTTTCACTCCTAGAGAGCCCTCGCATAGCCAGGAGGATTATTCCGTCCCAGATTGAGAGACTCTGGGACTTGCCAAAGACTTCCTGACCACCATCCGTACCTTCACCTTACGTCCGGATACAACAAATATCATCGAGACTTCAATTTGTTTAAACCGCAAACCGCAAAACCTTACTATGTTTTCTTCAATTATCTCATCATAGTCTTTCTTCAACGATTTCAAAGCCGATGAGACAGCTGTTTCATTCCTATTTTTTTTCTAATACTTGATATTACGCCATTTGATTTCTTCTTGCAATTCTCCGCTTGTCGCCAATCAGAATGTTTTTCTTTTTCTGTTTCTTTTCTCGTTTGTATACATTTAAAGATGAATCTGCTACAGTTAACTCTTCAGCATTCTATGTGTTTCCTCTAATACATTTATCCTATTTTTAATTTCTTTCCAGTCCATGATCGTAACATAAATAAGAAGCAAAAGACATATCACTTCAACACAGAGTGGGAGGATCAGCTTTCTTTCATTCACTTTAAATCAAAGCGTACATGTTTATTATGAAATCCTACTGTAGCAGTTCCTAAAAAGGGTAACATCTGGAACAGTATTGCAACAATATTCATAAAAACTTTAATTAAAGGAAATACGCCCTTTAATTTCAGAAATTAGAAAGAAAAAAAAGATCTGCAACTAAAATTCAAAATAACTATATAGAAAAGTACATTTATTTAACAAAGAAAATATTCAGGAAACAATGTGCTTCTCTCTTTCAAAGAAGCTCATTTGCAACACAAAATAAAAGCCATTTCAAACTACAAAAGAACCCTTGTTATTAACTTCTAACTTACCTTCTAATGACCACAAAATTAAAAATGAAATAACAAGAAAAATAATGATAAATCAGCTCTCGGCACGAGCGGTAAGACGAAGAAATAAAATTAGTGCTTTTGATACTGAATCAGAATTCTAAAAGATCACAAAATCGTATTTATGTCTGAAATCTTATTAATCTGACAGTACATAAGACGGCTTGCATAAACTGTTAATGTCAGGAAAGTTTCTGAATATTTTACATAAAGGGGGCTTACGTCTGAAAACATGAACGAGATACGAATCAATATTTGATCTTAAAGAATACGTAAAAGAAAATTCCAGCAGGAAAATTTGACTTAATGTAATTAGAGCCGGTGGCACGCATTTTTAATGAAAGGATGAAAATTTAGATACATTAAGCAAAATAAACAAGATCGCCTTTTCTTAATATTTTCATCAAAGCACTTCTTTTCCTGCAAGGAAAATTTAAACCCAAAAAAAGTACTATTTCAGCATATAAAGCAAATATCAACGAAAAACATAAATGCATGATCCGTTTTGTTTCTTCTGAAGAATTATAAGGTATTTCTTCCTCCATTCTACATTTCTTCATGGTGTAATTGGAAGCATACCCGACGTATTTAGTAGACTTTAAAAACGTTAACTTCTTAGTTTCCGGTCTTTCGGTCATGTTGCAAATGCAAGTTGAATTTCGTCTTGCAAATTTGCAACAAAAATGCAAGTTGAATTTCGTCAATCGACCTAGTAGAAGTAGAGATATAAAACTGTCCCATTTTTTTTTTTTTTTTTTTTTTTTTTCTTACCTTTCGAAGAAACAAACAAATGAATAAAAATAGAAAAAAATAATGCTTTTGAGTAAAATCCAATTTAATGCTTTTGAATTAAATAATACTTAGTTCAATGTCAAAGCTCAGTTTAGAAATATGTTTGTAAGTTCAGAAATATTTCGTAAATAAGCTGATATGAAAGTTTGCATATGTCTGTTACAATTCCAAACCGTGCCTTTTTTTTATTTCAGTTTATTCATTAGGAAAATTTTAACGTCAAAAGGATTTCATTAACGATTCCAGGAAGTAAGCATGTTACTTTCCTAAACCAGGCAAGCAGTTTAGAATTTAAATAAAATTTTATTGCACTTCAGACAAAATTTTAATTTATATATATTTCGTTCAAGCTCTTAAACTCTAAACTGTCTTAATACTAGCTGTAACATGACTTGCCGCTTCTAAATTCTGAACTTTCTCGTCTATAGAGTCTTCTATTTAACATTATTATCGAACCATCCAATTTAAAGAGATAAGCTTTAGCAGCTTTAGTTCGTATAATGTATACGTAAATAGATATAGTACAGAATAATCTATGTTTTCGTCAGGCCATTACTTTGAAGAAGAAAATATCATGAAATATCGTGAAATATGTAACACGATAATGAATTGTTCATGTTTAAATAATCCAGTATGGTTAAAATAATCGTTTAAAAGAAACAGTTATACCATAAAATAGATTACGATAACGTAATTATCTTAATCGAGGTAATTAAAAAGGTTATTGATTCAGTATAGTAGTATGATGACGAGTTCTTATGCTGAAGTGTAAAATAAATTATTCTTTAAATTATAGTCCAGGGAATTATTAAACGTGTAATATTCTTGAACATATATAACAGTATTTACGACACATAGCACGTTATTAAGAGAATGTTCTAAATAAAAATTCTGATCGTATGCTGGAAAGTGACTTCTTAGCAAATTAACCATCAGAAGGGAAATGTCGTACGATGAAACGTTTTGAAATTAGAAATTAATCATATGTTCAATTTTCTGGAAGCTTCTATTGGTCTACATGGCCGTTTCTGTTCCTCCTGTTGTCTGAACGGAATATAAGGATAATTCACGATATCACGATCGACCAATTCGTCAGCCATTTCAAAATATTTGAGAAAATCTAGTCTCTAAAACATTAACATATCTTACTGGTTTGAATGTAAACAACATCACTTATGAGATCACTGAGCATTACTCATTTATTTTAAAATGCACGCCAGATATACATTGATTTTCATTGCTTTTTATGTCTCATTTCTTTTAGAAGCAGTTTAAACAGTCTTGCATGTTATATATAGAAGCGTATTCAATGTCGTAATAATTATCATTGAAGTTAAATTAAATACATATGTTTAGTTTTAACCGAAAATTTAAGGAATAAGGGGTAAATTACTTTAATATTTTTTTTATTTTAGACGACGCTTATTAGGCAGATGAATAATCGTTTTATACTCGACTAAATGTAAATATCTAATAAAAATTTTCACCACCTCATTGTAAAATATCTGATGTGTAAACCACATGACTTCCTTCTACGGCCTGTTAAATTATACATATTTTTTTCTGCACTTCATTTAAACGTACTTCCTCTATATTCATTAGATATATACTTCTTATTGAATCAATTCGGTTCTCACTTGGCGGCAACGCGAAAATACATAAAATCTCGAAACGTTAATCTTTCGTTGAAAATTGTAAAGTACAAGAAAACATCAAACACCAAATACAGTTACAAACAGCTAAAAAAACATTTTTTTACAATTTGAATTAGAGATTCTACGCAACAATAAGCAATTCGAACAGACAGATTTTTTCGGCGCATAAATGTGAGTTTACATTTGCTCCAACTCTGCAAAAATGACACTGAAGTTAGTGCACAAATTGACTTAATTCAGTATTCTACTATAAGTTTCAAATGTAAATAAATGGCGGCTTCATTATGCTTTGTACCACTTAAACAACTTTTAAATGATTCATTATGCTACAACTATTGCATGCAGATTATCTAAAGGCATAAAACCTTGACCGGAAGATAAGAACAATACAATTCAATCAGTTTTAAAGCAAAAAATTCTTAATTTACCAACATATAAGAACAAAATCTGATCTCGTCGAACCGGCTAACAGAGTAGGATACGTTTGCCGCCGCCTTTGCAGTCATAAAGGGAGATGCACAACTACTGGTTATAGCAGTCCCATATACAAAATTTCAATGTTCTGAAGCTACTTGTTTTTGAGTTATGCAAGATACATACATACATACGTTCGTACAGACATCGCGAAAAAATATTTTCTGAATCCATTTTAAATCCATTTTACAATCCGATTTGAAAAAACTGTGTCCTTTATTCTGTCAGTACGTACAAATGTCATGCAAAAACGTCGTTCAAATACATTCGAGAGCAATCAAAATGAATATCTTCGTTGAAATCTGATACCCGAAATTTTTCACGATTACATTACTTCCTTTATTTCTTATAAAGAAACAACAATTCTTTAAACTGGTTCAAGCATTCACCTGAGAAATAAATCATTGAAAATTCATAAGAGTTTCCTGATCTTAAATCCAGCACAGGATTCTAAAAGTTTATTCAAGTTGGAAATTTCTAAATTCATGCTCTTTAAATGCTTTATTATTTGATAAAATAGCACACCTAACGAAGAACAATTATTCGAGTAAATAATAGAAGTGAGAAATTTCCAATAAAAAAAAAAGAGCCGAAAGTTTTAAAAAAGAGAGATTTCTGATTTGACATTAGTGGCATACTTGTGTCCTCTTGCCTTTCCCTCCTGTCGTAGCAGGAAGGAAGACAAATCGTTTCTGGACGAGGATTAATGATACAGTTTGTTGTTAAAAGCTTTCGCTACCACTAAACTTGAGTAATTACTTTAACGCAGCTTGTAACTTTAGAGAATAGAGCATGTGTATTATTCAGAAGATTATACTGAGCCGTGGGTTTCAAAGCTAATATGTGACAAGATTGCTGAAATAATCTTTCGGAATCAAGGTAATGAAGAAACCCTTCTTAAATAAGCAGACCGAGTTTGCTTCTGTAGATGTTACCTGAGGTTTTATAGAATGTTTCTTGAGCTGAATTTTAATATGTGTATTTTCTTGTTCTCTTGAAAACTTCTTTATATAAGTTTACTTAGCTTTAAAGAAGCTTCATGCACTAAATGTCTTTTAAACCGATTCAAAAAAAGAAAATGTATATGCATCGTTTGTGTCTAAACGTATGCTAAACAGTGATGCAAACAATAATTTTAAAATTGCCAAAAGTTCATAGCAAATTTGAATTAACGGCACTTTGGCTGAAATTCCAAGCTCACCGTTACGTATTTCTCGAAGAGTCCCTCTTCTGCTGCCATTAAATAATAAGTTTAACTTTCATATATGTTTGACTACCCACTAGCGACCAATCAGATAAGACCACTGAACACAGGATCTTTCACATAATCTATGTGCAACATGCCGCCCAACCGGTATAGTGGTTAGCGTCGCTGACTGCCGTGCCGAAGGGCTCGGGCTCGAATCCCGCTGAAGGCATGGATGTTTGTAAATGTATAATGTCAGTGCGGCATGACGGCACTCGAAATATGCAGCGAGCCGAAAGTCCTCTCATGTGATTTGGTGGAAGGAGAGAGGGGTGGGAGACCCTCGAACCCGTCCCCGCGGGGTGATCTCCATCAAAATTGGGGGAGGGGAGGAACTAAGCCAAATTGCACTATTACCTATTAGGTGCTGAAAGCTATTGCCAACGACAAGCGTAATCTTGCGCTCTGTGACCCGAGAATTCTCGTGGGCTTGGGCTGACTTTGTCAGACAAATGAACATGAGTAACAACATAACATGTGCAACATACGTACGACGATTTCCCTCAGAAAGTCTTCTATGAAGGCATCTCTTCCCTTAGAAAGATACTCTCTGCGTGTTTTGATATATTCAATATTTTTGGTATATCCAATAAACAGAAAAATATTTTATTGGTTGTCACTTAATCAGACCAGCAGCCTATAATTTACTTAGCGTGTTTCCATTTTCACCAGTTAAATTCAACTAAATTGAATAAAAATATATTGTTGCGAATTTTACGTTTAGTTAGATATTTTTAATAGAATTATAATTTAAATTGTTTGTTTTCCTAGTGCAATGCAGCGCCTGACATATTTTAAGAGAAAGCTACGCCGGAAAAGTAAAAATAAAAGAACACGTGCATTTAGCATTGAGTAAAAGATTATCTCGGTAATTGATATTTAATTTGAATAAATGTAATTGACTAGCCGTAACAGTAATTCTACTCTTTTCTGTTTTCCAGAAACTGCTAGAATTGTCTCGTGCGGCCGAATTAAAATGCTGTAACAGCCGAAGAAAAATATCTCAGCTCAGTAGTTGTTTTAGCGAGCTGTTGTCGTTTTCTTAGCTGCTGCAATTTTGTGATCGAATTAGCTTTCTCTGCGCTTTGGTTTGAGTTCTATTTAACGTTTTAGTAGTTTAAAATATAGCTACTGTTTGTATTGAGTAATATTATGATATGGTACGAATATCTTTGAGGAATAATCCAGCGTTTTTGTTTTAGTTCTTGTGATTAGAATAAATTTTTATTAATGTTTTATCGGACTCGTGTAATCAATCTATTATGAACCCGTACGCACGCAACAATATACAGGGTGTTTATAAAGTTAATAATTATTTAAACTGGATTTCACACAAACTAATATAGAAATTACAATTAACATAGATTTCATATTTTAGAGACAAAAATTTTAAATTCTCCTAAAGACACAAACTATTTTCTCTATTATCAAATAAAATTCTCTTTCGACCAGTTACGCAAGATTAACTTAAATTATTCTCAATTGACAAATACTGTAATGATATCAATAAAAATATAAGATAACTCACAGTTGAACTACCGGAATCTATCATCATAAGAAGCTATAGGCGACCTCGGCAGAAGAACTCCTTATAAAGCTCACGAATCCGTCCTTCAGCAATCCGCTCCAAAATAAAGTTCAAGAAAAATGACATCTTGTAGAACCATACATGAAGACTCCCGGAAATCAAAAATTCTGAAATATGGTAGCAGATGAAAGCAGAAACCAAGAGAATAAACTAAATGACACACAGGTCATTCTAACCTGTCAACGATAACGGAAACTGTACGAGGACGACACAAGGTTGAATTTTCTCTTCTCACGACCGGAATGCTTTGCACACGATTTTCAACAACGAGGCGGCAGAAAACATCCATTTTGTAGGAAAAACCACCTCAGCAAATGCCCATTTGCAAGCTCGGAAGAGATCGCTCTAAATTTTACATCTCGCACAAATTACAGGAAAAATTCTCAATTCGTCACATCTTCAAAACTTGATTCTGTCTCTTATAAATGCCAGCGCAGGCCGCCGCAGCATCGCAGGCGCGAGCCACCCGCAAGGGTAAGCTCGGCCGCAACGCAAAAGCCCTCTCTGAACTATTGTCTTCTCTACTGTACTCAAAAAAATCACTTCTAAACTCGTACAAGAACCGCGGAAACTCGGTTTCTCCTCCTATAAAATATTACTGGTCAAAACTTAAGGCATCAAATTAATTCTCGCCAACCCGAGTCGAGTCACTGCCCACAGTTGACGTTGGACCAGCTGCAGATGAGTCATCCTAACACGTGGGAAATCTCGAGACTAAAAATTCAACCCGCCTTGCTAACAAACGAAAATCTAAGGAGAACAACAAAAACTGTCCTTTCAAGATCCAATTTACAACCGCTCCTTTCTTCCGAAGGAACTGATTTATACAAGCATTGCAACATTCACAAAGCAAGAATGCAAGTGAATGCGGGAAAGCCATTTACGAATTCCTTTTACTGCTCCGTAACAAAAAGACATGGAAAACAACACTATACCACCCTCAGTTCCAACTGTTATCTTAAAGCTATTTCCACAGATGTTATTTCAGTTTAAATTGCAACATCATTATCGCAGAAAACGACGAGAACTGTTTAGAGCCCCAGATTTAAGCTTCAAAAATTCCTATGGCTATTCCTAAGCTAAACATTTTTATACTACTAAAAATGCTTCAAACAAAAAGATACATCTCTGTCACAGAAGAAACACAATGCTGATATTTGATAATATCCTACAATGGTACGCAATTGCCCGTATTTATAATAAATAACTCTGACTTGGGATGAGAAGTAGTCTTCAGTGTTTCTTGTGTTACCATTTCATATTATTAGCCCAAAGGGCTTTATCCCAGAAGGGCTATTATCCCAGAAAGACATTTCGTTTTGGCATTTTACGTTGAAAACTTTAAATGCCACATCACTTTTCAAATTGTTGCCACCAAATATTATCGCCCTGTGTTATTTTTAAATAAATTAAGTAAAGAAGAATCTTCATAAATGTATGTATGTTTCTCGCATTGTGATAAAACGACGGTACCTATAGCCATCAAATTTTGAATAACGTAAACTTCCACCGAATATAGACATCTGGAAGCCCTAATTTCGAACTTGGAATTTGTTTTATTATCTATTTCCTATTTTGTAACACTTTAACGAATTTTTGATTAACAAACTCAACGATTTCAAAGCGAGCAATGACAACACTGTACGAAAAAAAAAAATTTTTTTTCTCCAGCGCGCGAAACTGTGTATCGGAAATTTTAAAGATATGCTTATTTTAAAATTATTTTGAGGTAATGAAACGCGATATTGACATGCTGTTCAGTAAAATATAAAATCTAAAAGCTTTCAAATTTTTTTTGTTTCTCTTGTCCTTTTATTTTGATTTCATGCTTTGACTATTTTTCTATCATATTATTCAAACTACTTGAGTAATAGATTAGATTCTTGACAAGATCTCTTTCATTGTTACAGATGTGTAGATACTCTCTGCCAAAATTGTCCATTTTACTGTTTCCCCTAAGACAGACTCATGGCTTTGAATAGTGCCGTCAGAACCTTTGAACTCTCATACAACATATTATATGTAATATTTTCTGTAATACTTCTAAATTACATTTTTAGGTGTCATTTTGCATGATTAAGATATGAGATAATTGATGAACATGTTCATGAGGAAAGTTATTTTCTTTCTGACTGTAAATGCATACATTGTATATACTGTACAAAATTGATATCGAGTTTCTAAAAATATTCTGTAATATAATCTGAAATATTTTGAAATTCTTTACTACGTATATAGAATGATGACTCCTCACATTAACTTGGCTAGAGCTGGTGCAATTATACACTCGCAACGGAGAAGAAAAGTCTGCAGACGTGACTATAGACGAGATATAATTTATTGCTGGATATTCTTGAAATACACATTCTCAGTCACACATAATTATGCGTGCGGCAGGCATCCCACAATTTTATATAGTGTATCACATCTTTAGATAATGAACCGCACAGAGAGACGAATGACATGTGCTAGCAGAGCGAGAGAAAAGCGAAGAGTAAGTACATATTTAAATCGAGAAAAGAAAGAAAGGATATAGCGTCTTTCTTTTTTATTATTTTGATCTGTGACTGGATAAAAATTATCCGCAATTCTATATGATACATTATTTTTGAGATGAAGCACTTTAAATTCATTAGGACAAGATGGAGAGGTAGCCAATTTAAAATGTGGAATAAAAAAGACTGTAACCAAATTAAAGTTAGTATTTTCTTTCATATTTTATATCTTACAGATAAATGTATACATTTATACATAATTTACATAATTATTTGTGTAATTAAGATTGCCGCTAGACTTTTAATACTTTTTGAATTACTAAAATCGTTTAAAGATTCCGATGACCCTTTTCCAATCAAGGAGGCTGTCTTGCGGGAAACTGTGAAGTATATATTCTGCTATCAAATTTGTTAATCTGGGGAAATATTGACTAATCTCGATCATGAGAGAAGTACTGTGACAGAAGATAAGTGTCTCAACAAATCAGTCAATTTTTCTCACTTTCTCCGATCATTCACTGAATAAAACAAATGTTGTCCCCTAATTCCAAATTTGATTATATTATATCGAGTACTTCCTTTTCTAAAAGAACATAAAACAATTTCTGTCGAGAGTCTGTTTTATGGTAATTATCTCTAATTACTGAACTGCCGTTAATTATTAAAAGAAGAAAGCGTTTCTAGTCATGATTAGAATTTTGTAAACATTACCGACTCCTATAATAAAGGAAAATATTGGAAAGTTGTAGAGACATTAGGTTTTATTTGGAAGCAGGAGTCATGAGAAATGAGCAAAGCCCTCACCGAGACTCGAACCACGGACCTCTCGAATACGCGTCGAGCTTTCTGACACCTACACAACGAAAGCATGCCAAGAAGGCAGGAGAAATACCTTACAAAGTGAGTATAAGTTACAATTTGTAACTTTTCAATCAGTTAAAAAAGCGATCTATCAGGTACAGAACTGAGTATAGTAAGTAACAACCAGCTGAAAAACATTCTAAAAAATCAATTTTTCCAATATTAAAATTATGGAACGGATTAACATAGCAGGGATTCGGGAAGATTTAACTCACCACTAAAGCACTGGGAATTCCGTTGCTTTAAAATGTCACCGACTCCTTTCAGAGACTCTTTGCAATCCTTATGCTTCCGTTTGCCCAAAGGAGCATTGCAGCAAGGACATTTCGCTGGGACGCTGGTGACAGCTTGAGCAGTTTCACATATCTTCTGAGCTAAAGTCTGCGTTTCAGTGCATATTTTCTAAAAAGTTTTGAAAAGAATTACTGCATGCCTCTTCTTAATTTACAGGAAGTTTTCACCTGCCATATTTCATGCAAGTTTTCAAATTATAACTTTAAAATTGTACACATTACCTAATGTGAGAAATATATGTAAGGTGGTGGGGAACAATTAACTCTTTGTTGGGAATTGTTTGTTACCTTTTAAATACTTACAGAATTTTCATGAAACAAAAAGCATTTTGTTCCCTACAATGGTAGAATTTATTGCATGATATTTCCTTTAGTCACTACAGGTATCAATTGCGATGCATGAGGCAACGTCTAAACTTACGTGAGCGGGATCAGCTGGCATCCCTATACCATTCTACTTTGAACTGGATGTCAAGTTAAACGACTTTCGCAAGATGCCTGTCTTTGTTATTTTTTATAACTTCGAGTGGCTCTTTCTTGAACCACTTGCACATTCCCTTCCGTTCTGAATGCTGAGCGGCGACCGCGTCGCCTAACACATTACACAAAACCTGTGTCCATTTGCTTCGAGCGACAATTCCTTATGGTCTTTTCATCTATCGACGCATGAGGTCCTTTCACATTTCGTCACCATCTCTTAATTACTTACCACCAGCTGAGCTGCTATACTGCCTGTTTTATAACTATCAGCATATTTACTCAATTGCTAGAGCATTCTGTTCTCGCTAGGCCTAGTCAAAAATCTCTATAGAATATTACAATTTGTAGCGGAATTTATAAAGTTACTTCGAAAGATGCATATTTGTGACTTGTGGTTATTAAAGAGACCCTGTCATACTTTTCAGTTTGCCAACTTGTCGCATTTAAAGTTCAATTGGCAGCTTTTGGTTCGCCCCTATTTGAAATATACTAGTCCTGTTTCTATAGCGACCGCCACCCACCAGACACTGTGGCGGAATCTGCTCTACTCGCAGACAGGCAATAAGGTCTCTTCCCAGTCTTGATTTAAGATGTGATAATGGAATTGGCAGAGAGATGGCTGGAGCAAGTTGTCCGTTTGCACTATTTCTTGTCAATTGGTCGGCTGCTTCATTGCCCATTGTGCCCATATGGGTGTGTGTCCAATGAAGCTTGGGACTGGTATTCTCTGGGAAATAGGATAGTAAGTGTTAAATTTCCCTTGTACAGCGAACCACCATAATTTGTTGCGGGATTCCAACTGAGATTGCTCACGCGAGATTTAGAAGTTATGTTACGGTCCGCCATTGATACCTGCAATGGCATGAAATAGCATGTCATAAATTTTAGCATTGCAAAGAGCAACATGCTTTTTGTTTCATAAATTTTTTTTAAAGTTTATAATCAATTTCAATAGGGAGGTAATTGTCGTTCACACTGTATATAACAGTATTTGAGCAAAATATCCCATAAACCATTACTTTTCATAACATATAATTCTAAAACTTCATTTACTTACGTCTAATAGTTTCGTTAACGGAACAAAAATAGAAGATTTACGAAAACAATTTCCATTTCAGTCTTGTTTTAATTATCTTCTAACTCGAAATATAATAAAATTCATTATTTAATTAAATTTTCTCAAAGGTATTTGTTTCGAATTAACAAACAAGTACTGTCGCCGGTTTGTCTCCGACTGAGCAGAATGCTTAGGAGTAGCGCATGGGCATTAGTTGTAAGCGGCGCTAGATCGTCTGTGAAAAAACTGTTTCTTTTTTGTTTGTTTAGTTTCTTTTATACATCGTTTTAGGTTTATATATTATTATAGTACTTGAATAGAGCATGTGGCAACGATTAGATAATTCTTCAGGTGATATAATTTTGTGCATGATTGAGATGTAACTTGCTCAGTGAACATAGCATCAGAGTGTCGCTATGGTAAATAAATATACTAAAATTTCAAAGACTACATTGCTTTTATAATATGTGTAGTATATTTAAATTGGGGTTTATGTGCTATCGACGAAGTAGATTAAATTAATTACTTTTATAATATGTGCAGTGTATTAATATTTTGGTTTATGAGCTATCGACGAATTAGATTAAATTCAATTCAATTCAGTATTATTTGGAATATTCTACTTAGTACTAATAAGACTGATCTTGGATTTCGAAGCACAATAAAATGTGGAACAGAAGAAAAATACCCACGAAATTATCCATGTTCGTTTGATAGCAACAAAAACATAAACTATCTGAAAATAAAGAAATAGCTTTCAAAATATATGTGCTTTCCATTCCGTGAAGTAAGCTGCAATCGATGTAAAGGAAAAGGAAAAGTAAATATTCATTTATTTTGTTTAAAAATATACAAATGAAATTTGGAAACGTAAGCTTCGCTTCTTCCAATAAAGTCCTATACAGAAACAAACGAAAATATAATCCAATTGCCAATTCAAAATGAAATTTAACACTTTCATCAAGGCATTTCTTTACTTCTTTCTTATGTTCCCTTTATTAGAAGTTAAACAGTAATTAAGTTCATGAGTATTTTGTTAAAATTATCTGTCCTGCTAGAGAAACATTTTAGTACAGAAAAATGCTTTTATTCGGAATTTTGATTTATAAGGTAGCTGGACCTTGGAGCTCCAGTGCTTACCTTATTCCAGTGTAAGAAGCTACTAAAAGATGCATCAAGGATTACTGTTAGATTGATTAACTTAACACTGAAAAGACTAAAGCGAATAATTTAAATAAAACTTCATAAAGAATTGGGCAAAATCTTGGTTAGAGAAACATTCCTTTCAATATAAGTGCTTATAAATTCAGACGTAAGAACAACTGCTGAATATGATACAATAGTACAAAATTCAGCAGCAACATAGGAACTTTTCTTGTTCAAGAACCGCAGGAGCTTTTACCTTCTAGCTATTAGGATGTTCTTTACGTAACGTGGGCGATTATGTAAAGTGGACCTCACAAACAATTTTATTTTATTTTATCTGGTATTAATATAACTGTTTTAACAATATTCTAAGTAACTATTAGATTTGTAAGATCTGTCTCCATTACTCCACATAAAATAGCTCTAGATCCTACAATGAACCTGGCGAATTCCAGCACAGGCGTGAATAAATTACCAGCACAGGAGAAGAGTGAAAAGTAGCCTTTTATTAATACAAAGTTTACCAGAAAGCCACGATCTTCGAGCGTTACAAAACACCGTCAACTTGCGGTGAGAAATTTAAATGTAGAATATAATTCAAGTCGAATCTAAAATAGAATAATGCTGGATTAGCACATTAATTTACACCTAACAGGTTGATTCTCAAAACACCTAACTGGTGTGGTGATAATCCGAAGTGTCCAAAAGGCTTACTAGTGTAACAGCGAGACAGCGACGAAACGGGCGCTGGCTAGCGAAAACACGCTCTGAATAAACTCAGAGATTTACCCGTTTAAATATTCCCTTTAAATTAACATTCTGGTGAGAAAATACTAGGGGAAGTTGTGAGGTTCAGGAAAGGTATTAAACTTAAAATAAATTTGTTATCCAAAATAAGAGAGACCTACCAGATTTAACACAAAATATGATAAATTATGGCTTCATTAAATCTAATTCTCAGTTAGATCTACGCGTGATACGCGTGATTCCTCACCAACAAATCTTTTTTCTTACAATTTAGATTTTCAATCAATCCCCCGCAGGTTCATTATACTTTAGTTAAGTGAATCATTTAATACCTTTCCAGTTGTTCTCGAAGTTTAACTTTTTTCAGCATATTCGATAAAAGAAACGTATGTGTTATTTTACTTTCAGAAATTGGGAGGAACTAGGAAGCTACACGAAATAATGGTTCAAGGAGAGATTTACTATTCGCAAGCAAATTAGAATAACTCTGAAAATTTACCTGTCTTATTGATGAAAAATTTTTATTTAATGTCTTTGTTAGAAAGTCTAATTTAACTGCTTTCATTTCGACTTCATTTTCTACCACTGTTCATCCAATATTAAATCCTGAGGATCATATCATAATATCACTTTTTCTACATTTATTGTTTGAAAATTTCTCCTTCTATATTTCGAGTTACGGTTACAACTTGAGTTACCACGATGCTCACATCAGATCTCTGCCAACGGATGAGCAAACAAGCACTTATCTGGAAAGTTGAATTATTTTCTTTGCCTCTTAGATATTGTCGAGACAATGGTAGTATTCATAATCTATCCAACCCTTAATATCGTCCATTTTGTTTAATTTTTTATGTTCCTCAATAAATCTTTGAAATTTCTTTCACCATAACAATTCTTAAATGCTAAGATCATCCCTTGATCTCGCGGCTACAGAAATGCGAAAGTAATTTCATAATTGAAAGAACCGGATATTCAAACTTCAAAGAATGTCATGAAGGATTTTTAATCACTATGTGAGCTTTCAAAGGCCTTTTTTTAACGTTAAGTAAGGTGCCACAACTGGCACAAAACAATCCTGTGTTTGAAACAAGTGTTTTGTTTACCCTACCAAACACTGTAACTGATTCTTAGTTTTAATTTTATAATTTACAAGCGTAGAGGACTTTACCAACTGAGCACTTGGTATTGCATTAAATGACAAGTTATTTTTTATAAGTTACTTTTAATTTTTATTTAAACCTCTGCACAATAAAAAAAGGATAGCACAAAAAATTGCTTTAATTATGATGTGAATTTATTTTTGTTTGAAATTTTAATAAAACTAATCTCTTTGCACAGAAAACAAGTTCAATTTAGGAGATTAGTACGCATGCAGATAAGAAATTAATAAGAATAAAGAAATAGTTAAAAAGCAATTTTTATAAGAAATTCTCACAGAAGGAAGCACTGTTCACTTGAAACCCTTAAGGCTTTCGTCAGTGTGTCTAGTTCAGCTGTTCGCTGATACTAAGAATGCAACAACGTAAGTGAAAATACATGTAAGTAAGGCCAGTGTCTAAGAAAGCTACGACACAGAGAGAAATGATGATGGTTCTGACGACGAAACAACATCTATTCACCATCAAGATCTGTTGAACATCATAAATAAAGATCTGATAGTCGTGCAAAGTGTTTGCATTGGTCAAAATGCATTAAATGGATTCCCTGCAGTCTGGCCAAATTGATGGAAAATACTGTTATAGAGAAGATTTACTACTTAGTTACTAGAAATTACTAGAAGCCGGTTAATCACATTGAACGGATATTAAATTCGGTGTAAGGAAAGAGCTTTGAAGATGGTGTGATAGAAATGTGTGCCTGATAATTTAGCTTACTAGAGTAAACGAATACATTTTCCTACAGATTTGTTCGATACAATTAAAACCTTACTTTGCTGAATAATAAGTTCAACACATGCTTTATATTTAATGAAGTTATTATTAAACAAAATATAGAAGGAAAAGGGCTAATTATGAAATTATGAAATAAGCCATGGAATGAAAAGTGCCAGTGTCTAGTTTGAAAGTTATCAAAAAGTAGTTATTATTAATTTCAAGAAGTTTCACGGACCTCAAAGAATTAAGAATAAGCACAGACTTCAAAGAAATACTTTCCAGCGGTTTTTAATTATTTTCTACATTTTTTTTATATCTGCAAAGCGATATTTTTACGATTTTCATTTTATGGGCATATTTCTAATAGCTTTGATCTATAGGTCTTTTCTGTAATTGTTTTACAGACCTTTTAATACATCAGAGTAATGTTTTAAAAATGTATTTAACACAGAATGTGGAAGCGCATTAGTCTACGTGATAATAACGTAATTTTGATGTACTGGTGCAAAATGCTAAAAAGCTATGCTTTTTTATACTTCTAATTTTTCTCCAAGAAATAGAAATACGGGATATAAACGGGCATTTTAATTTCAGTTTCACTGACTAAAGTCACTTTACTGAGTATTACTATTCATTTTTAACGCGAAATCTAAATATTATGGTATGCAGGGTTATTTAAAAAGAAAGAGCAGATTTCAAACATTTATTTCTTCCAAACTGCAAAAGATAGAAACATGATTCTAACGTTAATAGATAGAAAAAAGTTTACAATTATGGTATGCATTCATTTTCTTTGGGCTTCTTTCGTAAAGGGAACGAATACGCTCGACATTCTCGTTCGATGTGCTTAGACGTCCCGTGCTTTTTCCCTTTGCAGATGCAACTCTCTTCTACGAATTTTTGATGCCACTCGTAATGACTTATGACACGGTGGTTGTTTATTAAATTGACGGCGAAATGCTCGCTGAACTGCAACAATGAACTCTAGTTTTGCCAATTGTAGAACACAAAAAGAGTTCTGCTGTAGTGTCTCCGCCATTTCACTACAGACTACCAATCGACAAATAATACCAGAACAAACAACAGCGCCAATACGCCAATGCGGCTCTGATTGGAACTTTTACCCGTACTAATAATAAATTGTACACTTTTCTCTATCCATTAACGTTAGAATCATGTTTCTATCTTTTGTGGTTTGGAAGAAATAGATGTTTGCAATCTGCTCTTTCTTTTTGAATAACCCTGTATTTTAATTATGACAACGCAGTCGAAGGCTATTTGCCTAAAGGAAGGGATACCTTCGTGAATGAAGTCTAAATTATCCTGTCTTAAAATGCTAAAATGGTATACGTACACGTGGATAATTACAGCAGCATTTCCACATGTATATTATTTGTAGAAATAGGATCGGCTGAACCTAATTTAATTTTTTCTAGCCATGAAAATAAGTATATACAGAAATTAGACATGTAAATCTTTTAGCGATACAACAATGTAAATTATTTAATGGAAAAAAAGAGAAAGTGTTGTTCTTTTAGTTCCTTCTACTTTCTATCAAATCACTGATGACGTTCATTTACTTATATGCTAATAATCATGAAAATTGTGCAATAAAAAACAATAAACATTTCCCTCTACGTGTACTTTTGCTTTATTTTATATCTTATTACATAAATTTTGGAGAATGATATTCTTTTCCATCCCTCTCTCCTTCAATCGAAATTCGAAAATACGTTACTTTTATATTTTTAAAATAGTTGATATAAAACATTTTGTAATCAGCTGTTTCAGAATGCTTTAAATCATCAGTAACTAATTCTGTTCTTTGTAACATGATATTTTTATACGGATTCGTAGGTCAAAGAATTAAAATGTTACATTTACATTATCCTAATTTAAGTTTCATAATTCACTCGAGTAATATAAAATAATCAGATTAAAATGCGCTCTAAAAATGAAAAAATGAAAGGTCCTGTATAATGTATTCAGAATTATTCAAATACAGTTCTAATATATTCAAATGAAATATGTTTTTTTTTCAAGTAGATAATAATAAATTCAATCAAGTGCACTGTACTAGTGAACATGCTAGAAATATTGTTCTTGTCTCTAAGTGCATTTTTTTTTCTTCATCAGATAAAGGCACTCAGAAAATATTAATATAAAATAACAACTTGTTTGAAAGAAGAGAATATGGCATCATTAGTTTCGGTCTATATGTGCAAAAGCATACTAATTTTAACTATTTCTGTCTTTTCTAGATATAATTTATACATTTAATTAAAGGCTATGAACTTAGATTTTGCTTTATCTATGCGTAGGGGGCAATATTTGTAATCAATAAGCAGAATGCATGTGACGCAGAAGCATTTTCTGAAATCACTGTTACCAAATGCCATACTCTTAAAAATAGCACAATCCTTATAACTAACAAAAATGCAACTTTTTTCTGCACTTTCCTGGAACGCATGTTATTTATTGGATCCGGTTTATCTTTTGATAATTTTTTCTGTTTGATAATTTTCTTCTCAAGAAATTTGTTTCTTTGTTTTTTAGAAACTATTACCAGTTTGTGTTTTCATATATTAGTTTAAACAAATTATCATATTTTGATTATTAATCATATTTTGAAAATCATATTTTGATTGGAAGTCATATTTTGATTATTAATCCTTACTTCTTGATACACATTGCTGCTGTTTATGAAAAACAATTTGTAAAACGACAGCATTCTTTATCGATAGTTTTTAAAAAAGATAGCCTAATTTTTTTATCCATAGTTGTTTGTAAAAACCAACAGCATAAAATTCTATCGATAGTTTGTAAAAACGATAGTAATAGCTTGTATAAATCTAGAATAGTTTTTAATCGATAGTTTTTAAAAATGACAGTATATTTTCTTTATCGATAGCTTTTAAAAATGATAGCATAGATCTTTTTATCGATAATTTGTAAAAACGATAGTATGTTTTCTTTATCGACAGCTTGTAAAAACGGCAGCTTTCATTTTACCGATGGTTCTTCCATTGCACCTTTATTAATCTAAAGTAAAGCGGGGTGAGGGAAAATACATGATAGGCTTCAGAATTGTGCTGTCGGTTATTTCCTCAATTAAACTTAGCATTAAAATACAAAATGCGTACATCATTACGTACTATTACTTTCTGAGTTACGTTAGAACATGTGGCAACGATTAGATAATTCTTCAAATGATATACATTATTTTTGTGCATTCTGAGTTATAAAATGAATGAGATGTAACGCTGTTAATTGAACCTAGCGCCAGAGTGTCGCTATGGTAAACAAATGTAGTGAATTTCAAAGAGTGCAATTATTCTATTGTGGTTTAGGCGCTACCGACAAAGTAGATTTAATTCAATTCAATAAGTTTAAATGAAATGCGAAATGCGTATAATTTAGTATTCCGTACAAGGAAGTCATGTGGTGTACACATCAGATTTTTTTTAATATGGCTTCTTCCGAACTGAGTATCGGATGGATTTTAAACATATTAATTTAATTTAATTTATATTGCTTTATTATGATTACTTATTCCTGCTCGCAAGTGGATTAGGTTTTGAACTACTTTTTGTATTGTATTTATTCATTTTTAAAGTAATAGTAATCTCGCTTCCTATATGGAACTGAGACTACTATACCGTAAAAACATATGACGCCTAAATACCTTGTAATATCAAGTAAAAAGAATTCTAAATACGTCTTGATGTCTACAGCAAAAACAAAATCTAATCACTGCCAGTGAGTTCAAGTTAGGTTAGGTTGTTTGGAGCTGGTAAAGCACGCGAGGGCTTTCTGTTTCAGGAAAAGAATGCCTTCGTCACACTGAGGAACACCACGAAAAGCACATAAGCATCCACCTACCTCTTTCGCCTGGTTTGGACCAGAACTCAACTGTCAGTATTCAGCTTCCTTAACCACTCGGCCTCTGTTGAGATAATCAAAAGCAAAGGAATAATTGCTCTTAAGTTAAAGACATGTCAAATACCAATACAGGCTGGAACTAAATCCCATGTCTCAAACTGCTAATCAAGTTGTACAAAGTACCTCCTCTTCAAAATATCTGATGTGTACACCACATGACTTCCTTGTACGGAATATTAAATTATACGCATTTTGCATTTCATTTAAACTTATTGTATTAATCTACTTTGTCGATAGCACTTAAACACAACAGAATAAATGCACTCTTTAAAATTTAAATTATTTACCATAGCGACACAAAATGCACAAAATTTATGTATATCATCTGGAGAGTTATCTAATCGTTGCCACATGTTCTATTCAATTACTATTAATAAATCTAAAACGATGTATAAAAGAAATTTAAAAAAAAGAAAGAAAGAAACAGTTTTTCACAGAGGATTCAGTATTCCACATTCAATTAATTCAGTTCTCACTTCGCGACAAGGCAAAAATGCATTAAAAACTCAAAATATCTATATTAAAAATTACGAAGTAAATCTTAAACACTGATTTTCTGGAATAAATTCCAGACTGGATTAAGCGTGATTTAATTCGCAATAATAAAACAAGGCGTTATCTTTGTTGTTGCGAAGCTTAGTTTCCCTATATTGGCAACAAATCCATTACGCCTGAAATGTTTCAAATGTAAACAAATATGGCTTCCATGAGAAAGAAGATTAAGCTTAGCCAAACTTAAACAACTTTTAAATTGTTGATAATTCTACAAATTTTGCATGCAGATTTATTAAAGGCATAAATACCTTAACCGGAAGATAAGAACATGTTATAGCAGTCCTATATACAAAATTTCAACGTTCTGAGGCTACTCATTTTTGAGTTATACGAGTTACATACATACGTACGTACGCACAGACTCCATGAAAAAGCTCTTCAGAATTCATTTTAAGTCAGTTTTATAATTTTTTGAGGAAAAAGAGTCCTTTATTCTGACCTTATTTACGGAATCACTCAAAAACATTGCTAAATAATTGCATTCGATAGAGGTCAAAATAGATATTTTCGTTGAAATATGATACCCGAAATTTTTCGCGATTACAATACTTCCTTTTTACTTCGTACAAGGGGGTAAAAAATACTCCACGAAGTAACTCCTCTTTACAAAATTTAAATGTTGTTCTCTACATGACATAAATCATATGACAATCATTTTAAAACCGTGTGCATAAAATTCTTTTCTATAAGGTTTATTTTATTTTTTTGCAGTTTCTTCTTATAGCCTTTCTATGCAGTTTTACTGCTTCTCAAACTTACCTACCACTGTCTTCGAGTGTTTGCCGTTCTTTGTATTTAGTATCTCACTTTCTTCCAGTCTTCGGAAGGTTCAGATAAATTCTAAGAAACTTTTCCGCAGTTTTCAATGCAAGATACCTTTCAACATATGAAAAAGACTAAATCTAGTGAACTCGTATCTGGAAGAAGCAGCGGGTGAACAAATATTTCCCACTTGTACTTGATGAGTAAATCGATCCCGAAACATTTTAAGGTCCATTTTTTGTATTTATTTTTTCTTTCTTTTGCATGTAGTTCGATAATCTTCTTCAAGTCCCTGAACACCGTTAATTCAATCTGGGTTTGATGCCTGGCGAATGGGTTAGCTATTTGGGCATTTTCAGGGTTTCCGTGTGTAACGCGGATAGGAGATAATTGCCTTCGAAAATCCTCCACGAAGGCATCCTTTCTTTTAGCGAGATAGCCCTCTCGTACTTTGCCGTTACCAAATAAACCAAGCGAAACCACCTTCAAGAAAGTCAGCCACAAATTTCCTACTTCGTACGGCTGTGATATTTTTGGTCTTCTTGCCTTCACTATCTCTTCAACTGATATTTCCTTCACGAAAATAAGTAATCCAATTGAACTCTGTATTGCAGTGCAATGCCTATTAATATCACATACAACTCGACGCACTTTGGCGGTACATATATATTAACGCAACCACCTTAGAGGAAGTCGCCGAATTTTCAGAATATGCCACTATGGCAACCATAACAGTCCTTCAGTCAAGTAACGCCGTTACTTTTGTATGCATTCTTTTTGGTTGTATTGGTTGTAGTTTAAGTTCCAATGGATTTTATAAGCAAATCATGAAACTTAATTTTAAATATGAGTCTGGAGATTTTTCCAGCAATGGATGAAACTGGGGTAAAATTTCTGCAGGGCTACAGAATATTGCTGAAAATTTTCTAAGCGGAACTACGAGGAAATGTGTTTCCTAGATATCTGCTTTCGCCAAAGGCTGCACGAAGTCGAGTCATCCTAATTCTCTGACATTTTTAAAGTGAAAACTGATCGCCGTGTACTTCGGGAGAAGAATAGAGCAAAAAATTACAGAAGGATTTGAAGGAGAATATAAGTGTTTTATTTTTTAATGTATCGCGTAATACTCATTTAATAATTCAAATGTGTATTATAAATTGTTAAAATATGTTTTCATTTCATGCGTTGATAACGTTTACAGATTCACGATAAATAGCAATAGCTTGGGAATCTTTCTAAAAAAATGTGGCGAAAACCACAAACTTACACACGATAAGTAAATTTTACCTTTTCTTCTGTAAAAAGAAAATCGCCAATTTGCGTTAATACGTAAATACCTTTTAGACTTCTGTTGAAGTTTTGCCATGTAAAATACAAGTTTTGAAGAAACTGGAATTAACTTAAGAATATGGAAGCCGTTAGCTTCCATAGTCACAACACTCAAGTTTCGTACATGCTCTTGTATCATTTATTATTTCAAAACAACGAGCAATAGAGAGCTCAAGAACGTCATGTCAAGCTACTTCAAGCCGACTGCTTCAGTTGTAAACTGCACAATTTTTGCATAAAGTGCATTAGTTACTCTGCAGTTCTGCCATTTAGTGTATGATTTCTTAAACGAACAATGTAAGAAAATAATAAAAGCTTTATAAAGCTTTATTTCTTTATAAACCATAATTAGTATACTATAAGCACATATTTTATTTGTTCCAAGCAACCCAAAAATTCGTATGATTCGTTTTATTTCGGTATTTATTTTATTCCGTAGATTGAAATCGAACAAGCAGTATCCTAAGATATACCTGCACTATAAAATGTTTTTAATTTTGAATCTTGAATCCATTGCGGATTCTGTAGTGTTGGACCCACAGACCTTTCGTACCATAATTTACGATTGTTTGTTAAGGTAGTTAGTTATTTTTGCTTCTTAAAAACTCCACTAAGTGCAGGGACATATGCATCTAAGTCTGCAAGGCTGTTCGGTGAACAGCGTCAATTATTTTGGTAAACTTGATGTGATAAGGCATTATTTAAACGCCATCAGTGCACTGAAACATTAGAAAGTGAATAACATAGTAAAAAATCGTATAAAATGACTTCAAAGTTCGACTAGCCAATTGTAGCTTATTTTTTGTTGAGCCGAACTTACTGAAAAACATTTCCAAGATCTATGACCTGCTTGGTCAGGCAGGTAATGTCCATCCTGCATTACCAGGTTCTGAGTAAGGTAAATAAGTAAGTAAAATAAGTAAATGGTGAAAAGATAGCAAGTAAAGATGAAAAATAAATATGTACAGTTTATATTGAAGTTGTTGTCAAGTAACCACACAAGCAGCAATCCCATTGGTCATTGTTGTTTAATCGCAATATTTTTTAATATCTTAGAGAAACAAATAAATATTCAAATCCTTGGCCTGCTTGAACAGGCGAGTAAAGTCCTAGAATCCAGTTTTACCAGGAAAGTTAAGTAAATACTAAATAAAATAATTAGTAAAAATATTGACAAAACTATGTACAGTTTCAATTCAATGTTTTTAGAATGTATTCCCAAATACTTATATCTTACCTTCAGCCAGTGATCACCTGGATAAGACAAAGAAGAACAGCTATTGGTTGCCGTACTTGCGCTGTCATCAGCAGAAGACACGCAGACACGCTTTCGACCACATTCCATCTTTTTGCTCAAGAATGATCTCTTCTTTGATTTTGGCGTCTCAGATACAAAGGTTTCGGGAGGCGTGGCATAAGCAGATTTCTCAGAATATGAAACTGAGCTAGTTTTATGCAGTCTCTTGATCTTGATGCGAAATATTTTTAGGCCTTCGTGCAATATTTTCAAGTAGTGCCTCCAGGAGAAAGTGTTTCGACTGTTGGCTTTCACGACATTGAAGTAACGCTCATATCGAGAGATGTCACCACAGCTATTAGCTCTTCGAACTCTGGGAACAAAATTCGGCAGAAAACGAAACTTTTCCTCCAGACCGTAAGGCCAGCTGGCTGTTGTTTTATAATCTGGGTCTGGCTCGTAATCAATACTGCGAAATATCTCGCCTGATAGCTTTTCTGAATTCTGTGGAAGAAAGGAACTAGAATGTGAAGTAGATATGTATTGGAAAAGAAATGCAATTCTATTCTTTATCCATTATTGCTTCTTAAAACAGTTTTAGTTTTCATTTGTAATACCTTCTGATAAAGGAGTTTCCCCGAAATGGTTTATCTGATAATCAATGTTTTTATTCTCTTACTAACAGAAGCTAAGAACGTTTTTGCTGCTTATATAGGCTTAAAACTACAAATATATTTATTTTCATTTGATTTTCTATATATATTTACTCGCATAGGCTTTAAATTGTAACATATACTGCATTTATTTAATTAATCTTCGCTGAAATTACTCTTCAAACGTATATATACTACTCAAATACTCGCACATGTACTACTAGTTTTTCATGCTTAATTATTCGTAATTTATTCAGACATATAACATTTAAGCATTTCATGGCTCTAAATGTACTATTGAAAGTGATGTGATATTTGTATATCTTAAAATTGTTAATATAGTTGTTTAAATGCTTATTCATCAGTTCGAAGTGCCACATTACGATCAAGAAGCGAAATCATGTCAGCTTTATAGAAAATTTCCAATGTTGGCCAACTTTTCAATCGGCAGCAAACTTTTGTGGTATTTTGTCAAAAGGAAGAAAGACTTTCTCTGGAGCATGCTGCGTAACAAAGTATCATTAAAACGTTTGCTTACTTTATTTTAGACTAAAGATTGATTTTCCTTATGTAATTTGGCCTGCCGAGCGATTAGTAAAAAAAGTCGCTGAATACTGGTAGTAAGGTCCGTAATTCCAATCTCGAGAAACTGGCTAGCTGCATGGACGTTTTTGTGGCTTTCCTCATGTGTAACGTGTGTGCGAACTAGTTTCCGTTAAAACGTTCTCCATGAAGGCATCCGTTTAATTAAGCAGATAGCTCTCAAGTTCCCTGCCATAATCAAATAAACCAAGCCTTATAAAATTTAGATTCCTTATGTATTTAATAATCCCCGGACACTTGCCTCCATGGGCTATAATGATATGTGACCTTAATCCTAAACTTTAAAATAATCTCCGGTATATTTGCAGACCTGCAACAAATTTCCTCTTTTCAGCTCTTCATTGGTCTACAGCTAAAAACATCAGATTTTTATGTATTCCCACGCAAGTGAATCGACTATATAAGGACACCACGATGCGAAAAGAAAAAAATGTTTAAAAAAGGGGGAAGAAATTTCTCGGTATGCTAGTTCAGGAAACGACCAATTTTGTGACAAAATACCTGTGTTATAACAATACCATACATACATCTTAGGTTTATATATGTGTAAGATGTAACAAAACACGATGGGTACATTAAGAATAATTGGCGACCTCAAATGTACTATTATAGATTTGGTGTTCTGATCCTAAATTCCTCTGTTCTCTCAAATTCGAGATCCTTCCATGTTATTTACGTAACAATCTAAAATTAACCTAACATCGTAGCTCGTCTGTACAATTCCATATACTTCAGTACAAATACCGCTCGCAAGAAATTACGTCATTCTTTTCCTGCTTCCTTTTCCGCCACTGCTAACTTATCCACGCTGCTATACCCAATTGCTCAAAATTGACGTCGTATTCCTCTGTCTGTGTATATAAGAATTATTTTTATTCATTATGATTGGATAAATGTCGACTAAGTTGGTTTCACATGCGTGAAAATAAAGACTGGGAATTCTTCAAAATTCATTTGTGTCGACGTCATCTTTTCGTCTTTCCACTCAGCCATCTAAGAGTGTAAACTGTTAACGTATCTGGATTCCTTCTACGCATTGAATTATACATATATTCATATATATACTAAGTCGCTCTTTCGAGATATGAAAAATGCAAATTAAGTTTCTTTAAACTGAATTTGCTCCCTCAGGCACTTCAGTTCCCTCAGGCACAACCAAACCCCATGGAGGGTTTTGGATTCATCCTGGAAACGATGAGAGTGGCGATGAAGCCAACAACAACGTTTGACGGCAAAGGATCCGTAATGACCTTTCTGGAACAACTGGAGTTACACTTCACATTATATCCTGTCAACCAGCCACAGAGAATAATCATCGGTACGACGAATTAAAAGGTCAAGCCCTCAGCTGGTACAGGAGTATTGGCAAGAATTTGTTGGGGGATCCAGAATCCGAAACGTATACATGGGAGAATTTTAAAAATTCGCTATTGAAAGCATTCCCAGTTGTAAAACACCGCGCAAGACTCGAATCTGAATTATTCAGTAAATACCAAACTAATGGGGACGAATTAACAGATTTCATCTTAAGGAAAATTCATATTGTCAAATTATGATATTGGAAAAGGCCCGACAATGAAATCATCGAAATGATTTTGCCTCGGTTGCTGCCGTTAATTCAGGATTTTCTTGAAGTTAGAAATCCGCATAAGCTGGAAAGCTTATTGGAATTAGCTGTCAAATTTCAGAGTAAGCGAACGGCGGAAAATGCGCGTGCAAAGAACTTTACGCAGCATTCAAAGTTTTACAATCAAACAAAACCTCAAGCTCAGCAGAATTTCTATCGGAAAGAGGGGAAGGGAGGAAAGCCGTGTAGAAGGAAAGGCTGGTCAGACCAAAGCGTGGGGAAATAAAAAGAAGTTGGAAAAAGGGGCCGAAAGAGATAATTTAAACTAAGGGCGATGACTAGGAAGAGGGTGAAGTCACCGTGTGAGAAGGGAATATCCTCAGAAATCAAGCTGAATACGGTAGTCGTACAAAATTTGGTGTTGCCAGAGATCCAAATACTACTAAACGACGTCCCTACGACCGCCTTTCTGGATACCGGGGCTCAATGCAGCTTCCTGTCGCATGATTTTTTTAAAAAACATTTTCCTCGCTACAGACTGTTTAAGACAACGCGGCAACGCTTGATTGCTGCCCAAGGCAAACAATGTGTCTGCTCGGGAAAAGTGGGGCTGCATGTTCAAATAAAAAACGAGGTCCAGAAAATAAACTCTCTCGTTGTAAAAAATTTATTAACCACAGTCATATTGGGGGTTGATTTCTTACGCGCAACTAGCCCAAAAATTAATTTCAAAGATTCTACCTTACAGGTCAAGATGGATAAAATGGAAGTTGAACAAGCCGCCATGCCAGAACTTGAACTGAATCACCTGGAAGAAGGAGAAAAAGAAAAGATTCAAACACTGGTAAGAAATTTTGCTAAATTATTATGCTGCCTGGGAAGTTATAGTCTTTAGCGACCAATTCTTCCAACTGTGCCGTGACGATCATCGAAGACGTGTCTGGAAACGCCCAGAGCAGTGTGCCGATCCTGCTTTCACTATTGCACTACCCACAGACGCTCAACCAGGAGTTATGGTCTAGAGTGCCATTTCCCTTGATAGCTGGACCCCTTTGGTCGTCATTAGAGCCACACTTACAGCACAGCAGTACGTCGACGACATTCTGAAACCTGTTTGCCTACCGTTCCTTTTGCACTAACCTGGCCTTATTTTTCAGAATAATGAAAGACCACATACGACAAGTGTTGCTATGAACTGTCTTACAGCTTTCCAAACACTTCCTTGGCCAGCCAGATTACCAGATCTCAATCTCATCCAGTATGTATGGGTTATGATTGTAAGGCGAATGCATCTACCAGGGAATGTTAATGACCTAGCTCGACAAATGGAGCATGTTTGGCAAGAAATACCGAGAATACCATCCGCGAGTTTTACCAGTCCATGCCACTTGTGGAAGCTTGCATCCAGGCAAGAGGTGGGTCAACACCTTATTGAGCTCGTTACTTTGTAGCTATGTAACTCTTAAATAAATCACTCAATTACTCTGAAATTTTAATCATTTTCTATTCTGTACATAATCTTCCTAACCTACCATTTTTTCTCTCCATCGGACAATTCCTTCTTGGTGCGTCAATATTTTTATTATAAAGTGTATTTAGGCTACTTTCTGAAAATGTATTACAAGCGAAACGTACTATAAAACAATCTGATGTTGACACCACTTGACTTCCATGCACATCCTATTAAATTATGCATATTTTACTGCACTTCATTTAAACTTATTTCCTCGAATTTCATTAGGGATATATCAGTCACTCAGTCAATTTAATTCTCACTTCGCAACAAGGCAAAAGCAGGTAAAAATTCAAAACAACGGGCACGAGCACAAAAATTTCAATTCCCCAAAATTTAAATTTCTGATCCCACTGAGTACAAAAGCACTTAAGTTGCTGCACGAGATGACTTAATTCATTCACTATACTATTAAGAGTTACAAATGTAGGCAAATAGCTGCCTGCCATGTTAAACCTACAGCTATCTACACTTTTAAACTGTTGATAATTCTGCAAATATTGCATGCAGATTAATTAAAGGCATAAAACCTTTAACCAAGACATTAGAATAATATAATTCAAACACTTTTAAAACAAAAAATGCACAATTTATCAATATATAAGAATAAAAAACAGAACTCACCCATTCCGGTACGATGGTGAGTATTTATATATATATTAGTAAAAATATAAAGTAAGAAATTTAGAACTAACTTTTCACAGACCAAAAACTGAAATTCATAATTAATAAATTTCAAATAATTCTGAAAATGCAAAAAAGAATTTATAGGAGTATTTGAAATTTATTAATTATGACTTTCAATTTTTTCTTTGTGAAAAATTAGTTCTAAGTTTCTTACTTTATGTCTTTACTGATAATGTTTCAGTAGCTTAATGCTCGAAAATACTAGGCAT